>CANTUR010000172.1:1537500-1851761 GCA_947683625.1 Mallotus nudiflorus
TTCCCATACAGAAAGGTGAAAAATTTAGTCCTATACAATGACCAAAAAATGATGTGAAATGAAAAGAAATGGAATTAATTCCATATGCTTTTGTTGTTGGAAGTTTAATGTACATACAAACCTATACTAAACCAGACATCAATTTTGTAGTTGGAATGTTATTTAGCTATTAAAGTAATGCTGGAATTTATCATTAGAAGGTTGCAAAGAGAGTATTAAGGTATCTTTAGGAACAAACAACTACATGCTCACATAAAAGAGATTCAATGAACTTGAGGTGATTATATATTCAAATTCAAATTTTACTGGATGTCTTGAGAGTAGAAAGTCCATATTTGGTTACTTGTTTCTATTAACAAGAGCAGCAGTATCGTGGAAAAGTGCAAAATAAATTGTCATTACTTTATCCACTATAGAGATAGAATTTGTGGCATGTTTTGAAGCCACAATTGATGCATTATGGATGCAGAACTTTATTTCACGACTTAGGGTTGTGGACACTATTATCAAGCTACTGAAAATTTACTATGACAATTTTGCATTAATGTTCTTTATAAATGACAAACACTCGAAGGGTGCCAAACATATGGAATTAAAGTATTTTCTTTGTTAAAAAGAAGATTTAGAAACAACGAGTGTTTATTCAACACATTAATACTAAATTTATGATTGCAGATCCTTTAACAAAAAGTCTACAACCAAAATTATTTAAGGAATATGTTCTGATGATGGGCCTTGGTTATAAAGATGATTAGGATAATTAATTATGCAATGACACTTTGAGCTCTATTATATGTTTCTCATATGCATTATAGATTTTCTAGTTTTTATGTTTGTGTACACGTGATTGATTTAAAGTTAAACACGAAAGGTCATTAGTTGACATTATCGTGGACTATTATAAAATTATGTTTTTGAATGTTTTCAATTATGGATATAATATGACAAATTTTGAGTGTTGTAGTATGTGGAGGGAGTGTTTGATGGAACATGACATAACTGCCATAACTTGCACTTAATAATTTTTATATTATATTATTATAATGAAACCATAAAAGATTAATTGTTATGAACACAATAAGCATTATATTACTTTTAATCGGATCAAGTGGGAGAATGTTAGAAAAATAAGCCAACAAGTATGGCCTAACTAAAATTAATTAAAGTAAAATACTAATCCTAAGTAGATTAGGATTGTGTGAATTAATCTTGTACATTGACTTTAAAGTTACCTGATGGACATACCGAATTAAATAAGGATGTCCATAAATATATGTGTAAATTGGTCCTCTCTCTCCCCAACAATAAAAATACAACCCTAACTCCATCTATAGGCTGTGATTAAGAATTAAGGGACAAGAGAGAGAAATTGATTTCTCATTTATGCCTTCAAACATGAATTCTACTCCAAATCCAAAATAAGTTTTCTATTCTATCTATTTATTGTATCATGAAAATTTTTAGTTTTTAAAGATCCTTAAGGTTTATGTTTATGATGTCTTATTATTATGAAAAATTAATAAAAAAGTGTAAGAGTTGTTGACTAGGCAAATGAGTGTAGGAGCTACTGATTGGGTTAAGAAGCCATGAGGTTTCTCATATGAAACGAAAAACACTCAATTCATTTTTTTTGTGGTTTATATAGGGGACTTAAACCAAAAAAAATTTAGGGAAAATAGAGGATTAACTAGAATTGTTAAGTGAATCAGGTTGTTACATAGGATTGGGGAATATAATTTCCATTTGCATATGGAGCTAAAGGTTTTTTTAATTTCTGTATTATTTCAGATGCAAAAGAAAATTAATTATTATTTTTCCCTTTTTGGTTGTTAAGTTTAGTTGCCTGTTGCCTAATGTAGCTTAACTACAGTTGAATGTAGTATGATAATTGGATATAGTTCATGAGAGGAATAAATACATGTATCATTTTTTTGAAACCGCATATGAATTGTTTGATGGTTTGCCTGTAAGGGATTTTACTCATCAACCCTTAAATTGAATGGCCTTTAATAGCTACAAATGAGTATAATAAAGAAAGAAATTAAGAAACTTAACATGGTTAAAAATGGAGTGAGGAGATTAGTGAAGGGTACAGACAAGCTTGGTAGAGTGAGGAGATATGTGAAGGATACAAACAAGCTTGGTGAAGTCTATTAGAGAGAATGTCGGCATGAATTATTATTATTATTATTATTATTATTATTATTATTATTATTATTATTATTATTGTTGTTGTTGTTGTTGTTGTTGTTGTTATTTTAATGGAAGGCATTGATTGATTTGGGATAGATTAGTGCAAGATCTGAAGGAGAAGAGAGGACAGATGCAAATTTGGTATCTCATCAGCAATTGAATTGGGGTCCACCATGCCACACAAGCAATTTTTACTAGTGGTATAAACTGCTGTTAGTGGAAGGTCCTATTTGAATTATTTTTGATACATAAAGGTCCAATTGAGAATAAAAAAATAATAATGTCCAATATAAGATTTGGTTTCAAGTTTAGGGTCCAACTAGACCCTTTTTCCTATATATATATATATATATATATATAGAGGTCCAATTGAGAACAAAAAAATAATAATGTCCAATATGAGATTTGGTTTCAAGTTTAGGGTCGAACTAGACCCTTTTTCATATATATATATATATATATATATATATATATATATATATATATATATATAGAGCATGCTTATATTTTTCAATTTCTTAGTAGGGTGCTTACCATTTTCAGTTGTTTTCTTTTGTTTCCAAACAAATGTTCATAAGTCTTCTAATTGTGTAACAGATAAATACATTGGACTGACCACTCATGAAGATGATGGTTTTTTAACGAGCTAATACATACTTAACCCATTGGCACTTGAATATAAAGTCTAACATTATAAATACCTTAATTTGTAAAATATGTATCATTTAAAAACCTTTGTGATGACTTAGCAAAGCAAGTCATCACACACGATCCAGTTGTAACAGCCCATACCAACCCGCATCAGATATTGTCCGCTTTGCCCAGGCCCAGCCCGCAGCGCACGGTTTTAAAACGCGTCCAATGGGATGGGAGCTCTAACTCAATCGGCTCCAACCGACTCTGGCTCTGATACCATTGTAACAGCCCAGACCAACCCGCATCAGATATTGTCCGCTTTGCCCAAGCCCAGCCCGCAGCGCACGGTTTTAAAACGCGTCCAATGGGAGAAGGTATCCACACCCTTATAAGGCGTGCTTCGTTCTCCTTTCCAACCGATGTGGGATATCACAATCCACCCCCCTTAGGGCCCAACGTCCACGCTGGCACACCGATCCGGGCTCCGGCTCTGATACCATTGTAACAGCCCAGACCAACCCGCATCAGATATTGTCCGCTTTGCCCAGGCCCAGCCCGCAGCGCACGGTTTTAAAACGCGTCTAATGGGATGGGAGCTCTAACTCAATCGGTTCCAACCGACTCTGGCTCTGATACCATTGTAACAGCCCAGACCAACCCACATCAAATATTGTCCGCTTTGCCCAGGCCCAGCCCGCAGCGCACGGTTTTAAAACGCGTCCAATGGGATGGGAGCTCTAACTCAATCGGCTCCAACCGACTCTGGCTCTGATACCATTGTAACAGCCCAGACCAACCCGCATCAGATATTGTCCGCTTTTCCCAGGCCCAGCCCGCAGCGCACAGTTTTAAAACGCATCCAAAGGGAGAAGGTATCCACACCCTTATAAGGCGTGCTTCGTTCTCCTTCCCAACCGATGTGGGATATCACAATCCACCCCCCTTAGGGCCCAGCGTCCACGCTGGCACACCGATCCGGGCTCCGGCTCTGATACCATTGTAACAGCCCAGACCAACCCGCATCAGATATTGTCCGCTTTGCCCAGGCCCAGCCCGCAGCGCACGGTTTTAAAACGCGTCCAATGGGAGAAGGTATCCACACCCTTATAAGGCGTGCTTCGTTCTCCTTCCCAACCGATGTGGGATATCACAATCCACCCCCTTTAGGGCCCAGCGTCCATGCTGGCACACCGATCCGGGCTCCGGCTCTGATACCATTGTAACAGCCCAGACTAACCCGCATCAGATATTGTCCGCTTTGCCCAGGCCCAGCCCGCAGCGCATGGTTTTAAAACGCGTCTAATGGGATGGGAGCTCTAACTCAATCGGTTCCAACCGACTCTGGCTCTGATACCATTGTAACAGCTCAGACCAACCCGCATCAGATATTGTCCGCTTTGCCTAGGCCCAACCCGCAGCGCACGGTTTTAAAACGCGTCTAATGGGAGAAGGTATCCACACTCTTATAAGGCGTGCTTCGTTCTCCTTCCCAACCGATGTGGGATATCACAATCCACCCCCCTTAGGGCCCAGCGTCCACGCTGGCACACCGATCCGGGCTCCGGCTCTGATACCATTGTAACAGCCCAGACCAACCCGCATCAGATATTGTCCGCTTTGCCCAGGCCCAGCCCGCAGCGCACGATTTTAAAACGCGTCCAATGGGATGGGAGCTCTAACTCAATCGGCTCCAACCGACTCTGGCTCTGATACCATTGTAACAGCCCAGACCAACCCGCATCAGATATTGTCCGCTTTGCCCAGGCCCAGCCCGCAGCGCACGGTTCTAAAACGCGTCTGATGGGAGAAGGTATCCACACCCTTATAAGGCGTGCTTCGTTCTCCTTCCCAACCGATGTGGGATATCACACCAGCAACATTTTTTGCTCAGCTAGCTTATAATAACAAATTTTATTTTAGTCCCTGAATTTATATTTAAAGTTCAAAAAAGGTCAAATTGATTATTATACATATATAAAACATGTACAATGTAGCTCAATTAACTTTATAATATACTAAAATAATAAAAATATTATTTTACAATCTTTTATAAATAAATAAGTTATTTTAAATTAAAAATTAAAATAACTTAAACAAAAATAAAAATATTTTAAGCTTTGCAGTCATAAAAAATCATATTACAACAGTAATAAATTTATAAATTATTATGAATTCTACATTGTAAATTGTAAAAATTTAATAATTAATAATTAATAATTAAATAATCAACAAAGATCGATCATGCAAATATAGATTTATTTTAATTTCAAATCAGCATTATTCAAAAAATACATATAAATAAAAAAATTCAATTAAAATTAAAATAAATGAATATTAAAAAGTTATATTGAAAATTTAAAACTCAAATTAATTATTATAAGTAAAAATAATTTTAAATTTGCACTTTCTCTTAATCAAGTTAATAATCTGAAAAATAATAAGAACTATTAGTTTATAATTTTATATTGATAAATATTTTATTCTAAGTAAGAATTAATAACTCTAAAAAAATACAGAATATAATAATTTTAATTTAATAATACTTTTCAAATGATAACTCTAAATAATAAAATAAAATTAACAATATTTTAAGAATATATTATATTTATAAATATTATAAACTTTTTAAATTATAAATTATAAAATTTTGAGAATCAACTAAATAATCAATAAATATTACTTATAAAGATATTAGTTTCATGTTACTTTTAAATATACATTTTTCAAGTCTATGCATGTAAATAAAATATATTATTTTTAAATTAAAATATTTGAATATTAAAAATTAAAAATTTCTACTTGGCCTTGAATTATATTTGTCATTCTATTTTCAACATAATCACAATATATAAGTGTAAATAAATTAATAACATTAACAAAAATTATGACTTAAAATAATAAAAGAATGTTAGAAAAGTGAGAGAATCAAAATGATAATTATGAGTATTGCAAAAAAATATTTTACAATATCAAGATCTTGTTGAAAGAGAAAAATCAACTCTATGTAATTTTTTTGGCACACATGATCAATTTTACAATGTTGTTATTATTATTATTATTATTATTATTATTATTATTATTATTATTATTATTATTTTAAAAGTAATACAATTTATTAAGCAGCATTAGCCATCAAGGCATTAATAAGAAAGGAAGGGGGAAATCCATCCACACCCTATGGTAAGTGTGTGCAAAAAACGAACCACTCGAATTTTTGAGCCATTGCAAAGTATGGTTTGGTTGATGTGGAGGAGAGATGATGGTTCGAGTGGAGAGTAAAAGAATTGTGGAAGTTTGGATTTTGGCTCATTTTGATTGATATTCAAACTAAAGTGCCCGAACTTCCGACATACCCATGCAACGTCATTTTGTAGTAGGGTTTCTTAACCCTATATATATATACATCTTATTCACATCATACTTCCCTTCCGTCATTTCCTTTCACCGCCTCCCCTTCTTCTAACCCCGGAATGCTCTCTTCTTCTATCTCGTTTTATCCTAGCCGCCTCTCCTCTCTCCTCCAGTCCAAACTATCCAGTGTCTTTCTTTTCTTTAACCTTTGATATATCATCCTTCTATTAACCCTTGCATATCTTCTTCTCTAATTCTACTTCTGCATGCATCATCCATAACTCCTGCTGCTATCAATTTTCATTCCTTCTCTCGACATAATGATTTTTGTCAAGCTATTATATCAAATCAATATATCAATGATTTGAAAACTCTTTGACTCTATTTCATATGAGATTTTTGTGCTGATTTGAGAGATCTAAGATCAATAGATCATTGATATGCGATATGTATTCTCATATTCTTTCCTTTTCTTTATGTAAGTTGAGTAGTTCAATGACTTTTCTTTGATTTATCAAATTTCTATGGTGTGATTAACTTATTTTTTCATTATTTTTTTATGTGTTATGTTACATTGAGATATGAAGTTGGAAGCTTTGTTATCTCACTAATCTCTCCTATATAAATGAAAGGTGGAAGCTTTATATGAGATCTTTGTGATATAAACAAAAGGTGAAAGCTTTTTGTAAGATCTTTATGAAAAAGGAAAAATATGGAAGCTCATACCTCTTAGAGTTCCAGATCTAAGCTAAAGGTTATAAATCTTTGTGATATACAACATTTTTAATTAAAAAAAAACTAATTTTTTTTAATTTAGATATGATTTATAAATTTTTAACAAGGATTTCTAATTTTTTTAAAATTAATGTGATTTTATTAATGTTAATCTTATGTTATTTGTTTATATTTTATATTTGTTTATATATTATATAATATATATTCTTTGTTAATTTATTTATATAAAATATTTTATATTTGTTTATTTGTTTATCTAATATAATATATATTTTATTTGATTATTTGTTTATGTGATTTATATATTATAAATATTCATTAATGTTTAGTGTTCGTCTATTGATTTGTTCTGTAAATTTGATTTTGTTCTTATATATTTTGGTGCCTTTTGATTGTTATGTAGATGGATAATACTATTGGTAGCATTAACAATGGTCATACAAATACTGCTGTTGGTGGTAATGAAACTAATAAAGACCAACAGATGGTGGAAGCTTCGAAAAATATAAATTGTGAGTAGCCATAAACAACAAAGAAAAGGAAAGATGTTGAACACAAATTAAAATCATGGAAACACTTTGAAGAGATCAAAGATGTAAAAGTAGTTGTGGTACAAGCAAGGTCCTTTACTATTCTAAAATTTTAAACTACCACTTTAAGAAACATGGTACATCTTCTATTAGGAATCATATTTCAAACTATTTGAAAAACCCACATGATAAAAATACTAAACAATCAATTTTGACATTACAACCTAATTCCAATAATATGGAAGTTGAAAATAAAGAATCCTTAGGATCCTGAAGAATTTGAAAATTTGATCAAGAAGAAATTAGAAAGTGTCTTGAACATATGTTAATTATTGATGAGTTGCCTTTTAAATTTGTGCAAGGGTAGGGTTTCAAAAAAAATTCTTAAGTGCTACATATCCTAGGTTCAAATTACCTAGTATATGGACTTTGACAACGAACAATTTTGATGTTTACATGAATGAGAGGAGTCCCTAAAGAATTTTTTTTAAATTCATTGTCAAAGTGTGAGCATTACAACTGATGCATGAACATCTATTCAACAAATCAATTATATATGCGTCACAGCTCACTTTATAGATGATCAATGGAAGCTACATAAGAAAATTATCTCATTTGTGCCTATTTCATCTCACAAAGGTGAGTACATATCAAAAGTTTTAAAAAATTATTTGCTAGAGTGGGGGCATAGAAATATTTTCACAGTAACTATAGACAATGCATCATTTAATGACACTGCTATGGGATATTTAAAAACGAAAGTATTAAGTTGGGGTGTTAGTTTTGTTATATGTAAATATATATATATATATATATATATATATATATATATATATATATATATATATATAAGGTGCATTGCACACATTATGAACTTGATTATGCAAGATGGATTAAAAGAAGTAAATGAATCTATTAAAAAGTTTAGAGAATGTGTTAGATAAATAAGAAATAGTCCAACTAGATTTAGAAAATTTAGGGAGGTTTCTAGGTTTGTTGGCATTAATTCTAAAGCTTTTCTTTCACTTGATGTTCCAATAAGGTGGAACTCAACATACTTGATGCTCAAAACTACTTGTGTCTGTGAAAAAGCATTTGACAAGTTTGATAAATCTGAATCATCTTTTAGATCTGATTTGAAAGATAATGTGCCTGATTATTTTGATTGGATTTCTATGAATAAAATGGTCGATTTATTTTAACACTTCTTTGACATGACAAAGAGAATTTTTGGTTCTCTTTATGTAACGACTTATATTTTTAAATTATTTTATTTTAAAATGGAATATGTAGTGTTAAAAAAATTTAAAGTTAAATTTGATTATTTTATTTTTATTTTACTATTTTACGATTAATTATTATTATTCTATGTTTAAATAAATTTCCTACATAAAAATAATATTTTGGGTCATTTGTTTTGCCAGATTATTTTAGTATTTTTATTTTATTATTATTTTATTAATTTCCCTAATTATTTTATTAATAAATTATTTTATTAATTGTATTATTTTATGTGTTATATATATATATATATATATATATTCATTCATAAACACAAATACACACAAACCCAATACTGCACAGAACACCCTGAAGCCTACCCTCCCCGCACCACCGTTTGATTCTCCTACCATCAGTGTGCCTTTCAACCGTCCACCACCACCTCCTGTCGATGTTGCCAGCTGCTTCTCTCTCTCTCTCTTTTTCTTCTCCGGGTAGTAGCAGCAGCAGCAGTGACAGTGGGCATCATTGACGTTCCTCCTTCCTCCGGCCACCTCTCCGAGGTCTTTCGGTGTCCTTTAACTCCTCAAGCTCCAGTGAACTTGATTCTAGCTTTGGTTTGAGCTCTAATCCATCCTTTTTTTTTTTTTTGCATTTTCTTGAATTTTTAGTTTTGAGTATTAGGGTTTCACATTTTTTTAGGGTTAATTTCGTTTGATTCAGTTAATCCATCTTAACAAATGTTGTTCCTAGAAGCTCAATCTTCATCTATATATATATATTTTTTGATTTTTAAGATTTATTTGATTTTTGGTGAATTTTTTATTATTTTATTATTATTTATGTAATTTTCGTTAATTAATTATTTAAATTATAAATTTGTTTTGTATTTGGTGTTATTCTAAATTATTATTAATTTTAGAGTTTAGTTTATAATTTTTGTGATTTTTTTATGTAATTTTTATAATTATTTTTAGTTTATGTCAATTTTAAAAAATTAGGTTAAATATATATTTTGGTAGAAATTATTGGTTAATTATATGTTTTTGTTGATAATAATGAGATATATGTGAGAAAATAATTTTTATGTATTTATATAAAATTTTATTGAATTTTTTTAGTAATATTAGTATATCATGTGTATTTTTGAATATTAGGGTTAATTGTGTAATTTATTGATAATTTTAGTTAGATATTATGTTTAATTGGTTTTAATATCATTTAAGGTATAAAAATGATTTTTACAAATTATTTACTATTTTTAACTAATTAATACTAATTTTCAAAAATTATTTTCAAATAATATATTATATACTATTTTTGTAATAAAATAGATTTTTAGTAATTTTTAATATGTATTTGGACTAATTAAACTATTTGGATTAGTAAAGTGAGTTTTTATTAAATTATATTGAATTATCGAGAAAATTGGATTTTTAATAATATTATATTATTATTTAGGGTTTTTAAGTAATTATTGGGAAAATAATTATTTTGGCGTTTTAATGTTAAATATACTATATTTTGATATTTTGAGGGTATTTATGGTATTTATTAATTTTTAATGTATTTAATTGTATTATTTGAATTTTGGTGAACAGTGAATCTCGATTGGGAAATTTTGTAATTCGGGATCCCAACTGAGGGTTGTGTAAATTTCTATATTCGAAATGTATTTTTCTTGCAGGACGGGCTCTACATTTTAGTAGAGAGATGTCTATTTTACAGAGGAGGTTCTACGAAATTTTTGGTAGAATTCTTGTAAAACATGACATCAGGTCAATTCTGTGTCTGTCTGTGTTTAGTAATTCTATATCGAGTCTCTAAAAATCTAAGTTAGATTTATTCTAATTTTCGTGATCATTTGATTTGTTTAGTTAAGTCGAGACCGAAGCCTAACGGACCAGGCCCTTTAGACTAATCTCATGGAGCGCATCCTTGTGAGTTGTTGTTCCATATATACATTACATTTAGGTTGCATGTTTTAGAAATACATGTTTTAATTGAATTTATTCATAAATTGCTTTAATAAATGATTAGTATACTTTAGGTATATTTTTAGTATACTTTTAATATATTTCTAAATAAAAGCATGTTTTAGTATATTAATGATTTATTTTAGTATATTGTATGATTGATTTGAACTTATCTGACATATATATACTCGAAATACTTAGTTTATTTTATTTTAGGTATATTTTAGGTATATATATGGTATATTCTATCATTTTGAATGTCATTTTACTTTACTTATTTTCGATTGAATGATTATTTTTTTAAAATGAAGGATATCGATAGAACGTGCTACCTAGTAGGCAGTACTAGGACCGAGTATGTATCGATGCGATAGATCATAGGGTTAAATTACTAATTTAATTGAGAAAATATGACATGATTGTTATGATTGAGATTGATGTGATTGAGGTTGTGATTACTGGAGCTCGGTTGACCTAGTGTCTCGAGGCCAATCACACTGATAGTCAGACTGCTAGAGCTTGGTCGACTTAATGTCTTGGGGCCAGTCTACTGTTCAGATGGATTAAGTGAATTTATTTGGAATTAAGTGTGCCAATATGGCTAGAGTGATTTTCTATTGTTAATTGAGGTTGCGATCATTTAGGGTTCTATTTGATCCTTCAAAACTTATATTTTTCAGTATTATGAAATAAAGTGATTTTTAGCATCTGTGTGCACATGCCTATATATTTATTTATTATATACATATGATTGTTTGCATTTGACATATAGTAATGCGTGTATATATATTATAGCAATTCACTCAGTGAGGTCTGACTCCCCTCAGTTGATATTTTTACAGGAAAGTCTTCTTCTTCAGACCTCAGCAGTAGGCATATCCGCCGGATTTCTTCCGCCCCGGCTCTATTATGCAAATCATCTACCTAGTTTTATATTGTACTCTAGAAACTGCAGTAGTTGTATTTGTATCAGTATGAGTTGTATTTATAATTACTGGTTGTGATTTCAATTCAAAGGCTATTCTCTGAATAGCGTATCAAAATATTTTATTTTATGATATGAGGAGATTATTTATTATGTAATTATTAAGTTTTAAATTCTAATGCATGTTTATTTATTTTATTTTATTTATTACATGTTTTCATTCTGTTAATGTTTGTTATGAGTTCTACATTTGAAAGAATTTTCGTTCTCTAGCACCGGTCATGGCCCCTGGTTTGAGCCGTGACACTTTATATGGTTTCAAATACTTTGTTTTCTAAAATCTTTGATTTGTATTGCATTATGAATGAGTGGAAGCAATTTGATGACTTAAATATGAGAACTAAAGGGTTAAACATGAAATAGAAATTTGACAAATGTCGGGGGATCCTGAGAAGACAAATTATTTAATTTTTATTGCTTCTGTGTTAGATCCTTGAGACAAACTTAAGTACTTTTGTTTTTCTTTATGGAAGCTTGCTATAATATGTTAAGAGCAATTTGTTTGAATTATTTGATGATTATATGGCTGTGTATGGTCAATCTGAATCTACTTTCCAATCTTATATTGCTAGACAAACTGAATCTATTTTCTTTTTCAATTTCTATTAAAATTGTGTTAATACTGAAAGCTCAATTTAAAAAGTATAAAATAGAACATGGATATGGTGGAATTAAGAGGACAAACCTTGAAATTTATCTTACTGAGTCTATTTAAGAATAAGAGGGGGACCTTACTATTTTGAGATGGTGGAAAGTCAATTCTAAAAGGCTCCCTTTGCTATCTAGAATGGTTTGTGATGTTTTAGTAGTTCCAATATCAACAATTGCTTCTGAATCTGCTTTTAGCACTAGAGGTAGAGTGCTAGATGCATTTGGGAGTTCTCTAACTCGTAAGATTATATAAGTATTAATTTGTACACAATATTGTTTGAGATTCAATAAAGAAGACATTTCTATTGAGGAAGCAATCAATGAAGTTGAGAGCTTTGAAAAGGGCAAGTTTGTTTATGCTTTCATTTTTTTTATTTTCTTTAATTTCTTATTTATTAATTTCCATTTATTGCAAGTTTTAACTAATTATTCTCTTGGTATTTATTATCAGAACTTCCACCAATTAGTATTGGTCCTTCACACCCTGCCTCAAGTGCCATCTAATTAAAATTAAGTGGCAGGTTGTTTAACTTATGACATGTTATCATTAATTGAACAAATTGGTAGTAATAACTTTACACTCTATTTCAATTATTCATTTGATTTATTATTTAACTTATGTGCTTATTTCTTGAACTTAATTGTGTCGTTTAGGCTTTGATGAGGCTTCCACTATACAATGAGTTTAAGGAATGCTTGGCTGCATTCTCTTGGGTGGCCTAGTAATACAACCAGAAAATGTTGTTGCATTCTTTACCTAACTTCATTAACTATTTTTCAGCCTAGCTATTTCACTTGTTCTGCTAATTTATACGTCTTTTCCATTTTTTGCATATTGAATACATGATTTGCATGATTTGTGTCACGACCCAAAATAGGGGCCATGACCGGCGCTAGGGAACGGGAATTCTTTCGAATCCGGAACCCGTAGCAAGCCTAAAAATAAAATAAATCATGCCATAATAACAGTAACAATATAATATGCAGCGAAAAATAAAAATCATAATATCATAATATCATCCATATCAACTGGATTTAATTCAAAACTCATCACATCACATATATATAATCTCTAATACAAATCCAGTTTCAATATAATACATCTCTTTAAAATAAAGTACATGAAATCCAATACTTTAATTCATAACTACTGCAGTGTCTAGATAAAATAAATAAGACTCAAGTAGACAGTTTACATAAAGAAGCCGAGGCGGAAGAAATCCGGCGTATCGACCTGCTACTGAGGTCTAAAGAAGTTGACTCTCCTGAAAAATAGTCAACGGAGGGGAGTCAGACCTCACTGAGTGAATTACTATAATATATATACATACACACTAAGTGATAATGCATACAGTCAACAGTATATATATAATATGTATATATACAGGCAAATTCATACAGATGCAGAAAAATCATTTTTATATATTTTACTGAAAAATCCCAATTTATGAAGGATCACATAGAACCCTAGAATATCGCAACCTCAGAAAATAGTGTTAAACAACACTCTAGCCACACAGGCTCACTTATTCCAAATATATCCACTTAATCCATTTGGACAGTAGACTGGCCCCGAGACACTAAGTCAACCGAGCTTCAGCAGTCTAACTGCCAATGTGATTGGCCCCGAGACACTTGGTCAACCGAGCTCCAGCAATCACACCCAAACCACATCTCACACATATCAATAATCATAATCAAATCAATATCCACAAATAAGTTAGTATTATAGCCTAAAGCTATAGGCGTACCGGTACGTACTCGGTCCTAGTGCTGCCCACTAGGTAGCACGTTCTATTGATATCCTTCATTAATAATATAAATCATTCATTCACAATTAAATGATGCATGAATTTAAATAAAACAACAATATAAACCATATATATACCGGAAATATACCAAAAGTAAACCAGGTATATTTCGAGTATATATATATCAAATACATTCAATCAAATTATAAATTAAGCTGGAAATATATTTAAAAACATTTTAAATATATTTTATTCACAAAATATGCATATAATTTATCATATACCAAAAATATACTAATATAAACTTAAGAAATAATCAATTTATTTATGCATATTTAATCAACATAAAGCATGCATTTCTAAATCATGCATCCTAAGCATATATATATAGTATAGTAACTCACCTAATGCGCTCCACGAGACAGGTCCGACGGGCCTGGTCCACTAGCCCTCGGTCTCGGCGCAACTAAACAAAAAATAAATAACCGATATCAGAGTAACCCTAATAGAAATCCTAGAATTCAATCTAGAGTATTAAATACAGAATCGAAAATTAGGGTTCGACTGGACATCACGTTTTACGAGAATTCTACCGAAAATCCGGCAGAACCTCCCCTGTAAAATGGACATCTCTCTACTCAAAAGAGTAGAGCCGACCCTGCAAAGAAAATACACTTCGAAAAAATGAGCTCAACACAATCAAAATCCCACGGTCGGACTCCAAACTACAGTCCACCGACCGGGGTCCACAAACACAGAACATAATTCAAATATACCAAAAATATCCTTAAATCACAGAAATACATTTTATAGGTAAAAATTACATAATTGACCTTGAAACACTATAAAAACCGATTAAAACTCATTTTTTTAGAAAAATCGTATATTATATATATAATTGAAAATAATTCACGAAAAATAGTTTTAATTAGTTAAAAATACCAAATATTTTGTAGAAATCATTTTTATACCTTAAATAACTAATAAAACCAATTAAATTACATTTTTAGACAATTTAGGGTAAAATTACCAAAATACCCCTATATATATAAATATACTTAAATTACTTCAAAAATTCACCAAAAATCATACAATTATCCAAAATTAATTTTCTCAACATATTTATCAATAATATTAATAATTAAACTCAATTAACCAATTAAATTCAAATTAAAACACATTTAACCTAATTTCTCAAAATCACATAAACTTCAATAATTCAAAATAAATACTTAGAAATTCATAAAAATTCCAAATAAATTCCTATAATTCATTTCAACACCTAATTTAACCATAAACTCAAATTTCATAATTTAAATAATTAATTTCCGAAAATTAGAAAATAATATTAAAATATTCAAAAATACCCAAAAATCCAAACAATCTCCAAAAATTATAAACAAATTCATACATGTATATTAAGATACTAGGAACAACATTTGTGAAGTAATTTTTCATGAATCAATCAATTCAAAGCTCAAAAAAATCGAAAACCCTAATAGGCCGAAATTGACAAAATCGAAACCTAAGTAATTCTAGACCATTTTAGCTCAAACCAAAGCTAGAATCAAACTCAACGGAGCTCAAGGAGAAGAAATAGACCGGCGGTGTCGAAAACGGTGGCCGGAATCGACGTGATCGACGGTGGATCGATTTTCAGCTTCTCCGGCCAAAATCGATCTCCCGACGCCGGAAACGGCCTCCTCAGGCGACGAAATTGGTCGGGGAAGACGGTGGCACACCGGACGGCACACCCACGGTGAAGGAACGGCACGGCAGCAACCGGAAATGGAGAAGGGAGAATCGGGAGGAAGAAGAAGAAGTCGGGGGCAAAATGGTAATTTTCCAAACTTTTTGATTTTTGACAAATATATGTATATATATATACTTTATACTATATATTAAAATAATATTAAATTACACACATCAAATATACACCACACACATAAAAATATTAATATTTTAATAATTTATACTAAATAAAATTAATTAAATAACAATAAAACAATTAAATACTTAATAAAATATTAGGGTAATAATAAACCCTAATTAAATAATTATACACACACAGGCTTCATTTAATAATTTAAAAATATGTATGAGTTCATGCAAGTCCGTAAATACATTTAAAATAATTAATAATACATTGTTTACGTGAAAATTTCCCCGAAAATGCAAGTCCCGGGAAAATTTTACGTAAAACACTGAAAATAATAGACAGTAATTAAAATAGGTTTAAAATACATAACAACTCATAAAAATATCGTAATATATATACAAAAATTATTGACACTGTATATCCCGGTACAGTGTAAAAATATTTTAAAAACACGGGATATTACAATTTGCCTAATTCACTTGTTCTGCTCATTATTTGCCTCTCTCACTTGTTTTGTTGCACTTATGATGCTTGATTGAATTTAGCCTGCATATTACTTCCATTTTGCATTTATATGTTGCATTCTTGGTAGGGTCAATGATAATGCTTCCATCTTTTTTATGATTGTCACGACCGGCGCTAGGGAACGAGAATTCTTTTAAATTCAGAACTTGTAGCAAGCCATAGAAAATAAAAATATGCAATAAATAAATAAAAAAGTATGAATGAAACAAACTTTTTCGAATCAAAATATAAAATTGGATACTCAATATCCTTTCATAAATAAATTAATGTTCATACAATACTCAAATACAACTCTCTGAGTACAAAGTATCAAAATAACACATTACTCTTATGATACAATAACACTACTACTGCAGTTTCTAAAATATAAATCAGAGTTCAAATATACATTTACATAAAATAGTCGGGACGGAAGAACATCGACGAAGAGCTCTACAACTAAGGTCTGACAATATAAGATTTCCCGAAAAAAATAATTGAGGGGGATCAGACCTCACTGAGTGAATTATTATACTATATATACATACAATCTAAACCACAATAATCAGGCACTCGTATATATATATATATATATATATATATATATATATATATACGCATTTCACACAAATATCGAACTCTACTTTTATATATATAATAAATGCAGAAAATATTTATTTTAATACATGAAGGATCAAATAGAACCCTATTAATCGCAACCTTAATCAATAATAGCATCACTCTAGCCATACAGGCTCACTTAATTCCAAATAGATCACTTATTCCATTTTGGACAATAGACTAACCCTGAGACACTAAGTCAATCGAGCTCCAGCAGTCTGACTGTTAGTGCGATTGGCCTCGAGACACTTGGTCAACCAAGCTCTAGCAATCACACTATTAATCATATCACATCTCAATCAAATCAATCATATCATTCTCAATCAAATCGTAATCACCACAATTGTTTCTCACTCAACCCTAATTTATCGTACCAGTACGTACTCAGTCCTAGTGCTGCCCACTACCCACTAGGTAGCACGTTCTATTGATATCCTTTATTTAAAATAAATCATCCATATGAGAAAATAAATAATGCATAATGTCATTCATAATAACCAAATAAACCATATATATACTAGAAATATACCTAAAATAAACTAAGTATATTTTGTGTATATATATGTCAGATAAAATCAAATTAATCATAAAATATACAAAAAATAAACCAATAGTATACTATAATCATGCAAGTAAAAATTAATAAAAAGAACAAGCATTTATTTAGAAATATACCTAAAGTATACTAATCATTTAATAAAACAATTAAGAATAAATATACATTTAAAACATGTATTTAATTTGAACATATATTAAAAATATATTAAAAATATACTTAATTATATAACATGCATATATCAAAATAGCTCTAGATATTCCAAAATATAGTAAATGTATATTGAAAATATGCAAGCATACATATATCAAGATATACTAAAAATAAATTGAAATTATACCAAATCATACAATAAATTAAATCACTTTTAAAAACATATAATGAAAATGAAAAATCCTAAGTTATGCATCTTATATGCAATGCATATATATACAGTATAATAACTCACTGATTCACGCTCCACGAGACAGACTTAGCAGACTTGATCCAATAGGCCTCAGTCTCATTGCAGCTAGAAAAATAAAATAATAACAACAATCAAAATAAATATGACTTAAACCTCTAAAGAGACTCTATCTAAGATTATGAAACACAAACATACATGGAATTTCAAAGTTGACATGATGTCACATTTTACGAGAATTCTATCAAAAATTTGACAAAACCTTCTCTGTAAAACGGACATCTCTCTACTAAAAAGTAGAGTCAGTCTTACAAGAAAAATGCACTTCGAAAAGCACAGTTCATACAACCCTCGGTTAGGATTCCGAACTACACAATTTCCCCAACTGAGATCCACAATTCACCAAAAATTCAAATATTATAATAAATATACTAAAAATAAATAGTTGTCATAAATATCCTCAAAATATCACAATATTACGTATTTAATATTAAAACACTAAAGATAATTATTTTCACAATAATTACGTAAAACTTCCGAAATAATAATATAATATTATTAAAAATCCAATTTTCTCGATAATTCAATATAAATTAATAAAAATTTACTTTATATATTCAAATAACTAAAATAGTCTAACTACACATTAAAAATTACTAAAAACCCATTTTATTACCAAAATAATATATAATATATTATTTGAAAATAATTTTTAAAAATTAGTATTAATTAGTTAAAAATAGTAAATAAGTTGTAAAAATCATTTTAATACCTTAAATAATTATAAAACCAACTAAAACATAATGTTTAACTATAATCTTAACAAAATTACATATTTAACCCTCTAATACAAAATATCTAATATACTAAATAATTTCCTCAAAAATTATATAAAATTATTAAAATTATTTAATCAACATATAACATACTAATATCAACCAAAACACATTTTTATCCAATAATTTCAACAAAAATACATATTTAACTTAATAATTCAAAATACACATAAGTTGTACAAAATTCCAAAAAAATTATATAAATGCATTAAAATTATTTTCTCAACATATGTATTACTAATATTAACTAAAACACATATTTAAACAATAATTTCAATAAAAACCCAACTTAAACCTAATTATCCAATATTGAAATAATATAAAAATAATTATAAAAATTACATAAAAATCACAAAAATTATAATCTCAACTCTAAAATTAATAAAAATTAATAATAACTCCAAATATACCAAATTTATAATTTTAATAATTAATTTATAAAAATTAATAAAATAATAATAAAATATTCAAAAATTCACAAAAATTAAAATAAATTCTAAAAATTAAAAAAAAAAATTATTCATGAAGATCAAGCTACTAGGAACAACTTTTCTTAAAGGAGTTTGTTTATATCAAGCGAAAATCAACTCAAAAAAATAAAAAATATAAAAGCTTAAAATCGAAAAATCGAGAAAACTCACAAGATCGGGTTTAAGCTCAAAAAAAGCTTACAATCGTGATCATCGGAGCTCAGAGAGTTGATAAAGATCGAAAGCTCAAGAAATGGTGGCCGGAAGTGATGGAGGCACAGTGACAGTATGAAAGTTGGACGATGCAGGGAGGACGAGATTTTGTGTGTTTCTGTTTTTGATTTCTTGCTCTTGCATTTTTTTTTTAAGTCCATCACATTTTATTTCTTTATGCTGTGTGTGTTTGGTGTTTAATGCATGTGCATGTATGTGGGTTTGTTGTATACATGCATGTGTATATATATATATTAATAAAAATTTATATTATAATAATAATACTTTAGCCAAATGAATCTACACCACACAAATATTGTAATATCCGTGTTTTTAAATATTTTTATACTGTACCGGGATATGTAGTGTTAATAATTTCTATATATTATATGATATTTTTACGAGTTAATATGTATTTAAAACCTATTTTTAATATTGTGTATTATTTACAGTGTTTTACGTAAAATTTTCTCGGGACTTGCATTTTCGGGGAAATTTTCACGTAAACAATTTATTATTAATTATATTAAATATATTTTCGGACTTGCATGAACTCATGCGTATTTTTAAAATACTAAATAAAGCCTGTGTGTGTATATATTTATTTAATTAGGGTTTAATATATTACCCTAATATTTTATTATTTGTTTATTCATTTATTGTTATTTAAGTATTTTATTTAATATTAAATTATTAAAATTATTTTTTTTATTTATTTATTTTTATTATTATTATTTTAATATTATTTTATTTTTTTTATTTTTCTTTTTCTTTTTTTCTTTTTTCTTTTCTTTCTTTTTCTTTTCTTTTTCTTTTCTTTTTCTTTCTTCTTCTTCTTCTTCTTCTTTCCTCCCGCGCGCCTGACCACCATCCTCCCTTCCCTCCCGCTGCAACTCCGGCCACCTACCGTCGGTGTGCCTCCCGGCTTGCCACCACCGTTCCCAGCCGTCCCCCGCCGCCAGCAGCTCCCTTCCCCGGCGCCGGCAGCTCCATTTTCCATTTTTGACCAAAAATTGTCCCTTCGCCGTTTCTCCCTCCTCCGGCCACCGTTTTCGACACCGCCGGTATCTTTCTTCTCCTTGAGCTCTGGTGAGTGTGATTCTAGCTTTGGTTTGAGCTAAAATGGTTTAGATTTTCTTAGGTTTCGATTTTTCAATTTCGATCACATTAGGGTTTTTGATTTTTTTGAGCTTCGAATTGGATGATTCATGAAAACTCCCTTCACAAATGTTGTTCCTAGTAGCTCAATATACATGTATGAATTTTTGTAGAATTTTTGGAGATTTTTTGGATTTTTGGGTATTTTTGAATATTTTAATATTATTTTCTAATTTTCGGAAATTAATTATTTAAATTATGAAATTGGATTTTATGGTTAAATTAGGTGTTGAAATGAATTATAGGAATTTATTTGGAATTTTTATGAAATTCTAAGTATTTATTTTGAATTATTGAAGTTTATGTGATTTTGAGAAATTAGGTTAAATGTGTTTTTATTTGAATTTAATTGGTTAATTGAGTTTAATTATTAATATTATTGATAAATATGTTGAGAAAATTAATTTTGGATAATTGTATGATTTTTGGTGAATTTTTGAAGTAATTTTAGTATATTTATATATATAGGGGTATTTTGGTAATTTTACCCTAAATTGTCTAAAAATGTAATTTAATTGGTTTTAATAATTATTTAAGGTATAAAAATTATTTCTATAAATTATTTGGTATTTTTAACTAATTAAAACTATTTTTCGTGAATTATTTTCAATTATATATATAATATATGGTTTTTCTAATAAAATGAGTTTTTATTGGTTTTTACTGTGTTTAAAGGTTAATTATGTAATTTCTACTTATAAAATGAATTTCTATGTTGTAAGGATATTTTTGGTATTTTGGGAATTATTCTGTGTTTGTGGACCCTGGTTGGTAGACTGTAGTTTAGAGTCCGACCGAGGGGTTGTGGATTGTGTTGAGCTTATTTTTTGAAGTGTATTTCTTTGCAGGGTCGGCTCTACTCTTTTGAGTAGAGAGATGTCCGTTTTACAAGGGAGGTTCTGTCGGATTTTCGATAGAATTCTCGTAAAACGTGATATCCGGTCGAACCCTAATTCTGTTTCCGTATTTTAATACTCTAGATTGAATTCTAGGATTTCTGTTTGTTTAGTTGCGCCGAGACCGAGGGCTAGTGGACCAGGCCCGTCGGACCTGTCTCGTGGAGCGCATTAGGTGAGTTACTATACTATATATATATGCTTAGGATGCATGATTTAGAAATGCATGTTTTATGTTGATTAAATATGCATAAATAATTTGATTATTTCTTAAGTTTACATTAAGTATATTTTTGGTATATATTAAATTATATACATGTTTTGTAAATAAAATATACTTAAAATGTTTTTAAATATATTTCCAGCTTAATTTATAATTTGATTGAATACATTAGATATATATATACTCGAAATATATCTGGTTTACTTTTGGTATATTTTCGGTATATATATATGGTTTATATTGCTATTTCATTTAAATTCATGCATCATTTATTGTGAATGAATGTTTTATATTATTTATTAATGAAGGATATCGATAGAACGTGCTACCTAGTGGGCAGCACTAGGACCGAGTACGTACCGGTACGCCTATAGTATTTAGGCTATAATACTAACTTATTTATGGATATTGATTGATTATGATTATTGATGCGTGAGATGTGGTTTGGGTGTGATTGCTGGAGCTCGGTTGACCAAGTGTCTCGGGGCCAATCACACTGGCAGTCAGACTGCTGGAGCTCGGTTGACTTAGTGTCTCGGGGCCAGTCTACTGTCTAAATGGATTAAGTGGATATACTTGGAATAAGTGAGCCTGTATGGTTAGAGTGTTGTTTAACACTATTTTTTGAGGTTGCGATATTCTAGGGTTCTATGTGATCCTTCATAAAAGATGATTTCTAATGAAAATATATATAAAATGATTTTATTGCATCTGTGTGCAATTGCCTGTATATATACATATTATATATACTGTTGACTGTATGCATTATCACTTAGTGTGTATGTATATATATTATAGTAATTCACTCAGTGAGGTCTGACTCCCCTCCGTTGACTATTTTTCAGGAGAGTGAACTTCTTCAGACCTCAGTAGCAGGTCGATACGCCGGATTTCTTCCGCCCCGGCTTCTTTATGTAAATTATTTACTTGAGTCTTATTTATTTTATCTAGACACTGCAGTAGTTGTGAATTAAAGTATTGGATTTCATGTATTTTATTTTAAAGAGATGTATTATATTGAAACTGGATTTGTATTAAAGAGATTATGTATCTATGAGATGAGATTTTGATTTAAATCCAGTTGATGTGAATAATATTATGATATTATGATTTTTATTTCCGCTGCATATTATATTGTTATTGTTATTATTGCATGTTTATTTTATTTTTAGGCTTGCTACGGGTTCCGGATTCGAAACGAATTCCCGTTCCCTAACGCCGGTCATGACCCCTGTTTTGGGTCGTGACAAATATACTCATACGTGTATATATTCACACATATAATAATAAACACACACACATCACACAATAATATACACATAAAATAACAATTCAATTAATAAAATAATTGGATAATAAGAATAATATTCATAATAATATTAATCAATAAAAATAATACTAATGATAATAAAAATAGTAACCATGATAATAATAACACACAACACATTTGAAAATAACAATAATATAAACAATATTTATGAAATAATTTATAATGCCCTAATGTCGATCAATAAAAAATAAAATAATAATAATGTACTTAAAATTTTAATATTAAAATAATTCTATGATAATAATATCGTATGATAATTATAATAATAACCCATATAAAATAACAATGAAAATAATAACATTAATAATGGTAGTGGAATAATTTAAAAAATATTAATAATACTCATAATAATAGCAAACAACAAAAGTAATAATAATACACTCAACAAAAATAAAATAATAGTAATACTATTGAAAATAACAACAATAATAATAACTTTAACGTTTAAAGTAAGAAAATTCATATACGTAAAATAACGATAGTTAACCATAAATAATAATAATAATAAATCTCAATCATAAATTATTTATTTTTTATCTAAACAATTCTCTTAAAATAAAATACGTAGTTAACAATAATAATATACAATTAAATTTTAAAATTATTAATACTGTATATCTCGTTTTAAAATAATATAATTTAAAATATATATATATATATATATATATATATATATATATATATATACTCATACTATTATAATAAACATGAATATACATATACTATTATAATAACTTATATTTATTATGAACCTTACACATATATATGTATATATATACATATAGGTACTGGCAACACACATAAAACAACAATGAATTTCATGTAGTTTTTAAAATAATAATAATAAAAAATAATAATAATAATCTATGTCATTTTTAAATAATGAGAAAATAACACTCATATGAATTAAAAAAAAAAATCCCAAATAACATAACATAATAATATAGCTAGCTAATTAACACTATTTAATATAATTTAAGATTATTTACTAATAATGCAAATTAAATGATTGTTTTTTATTTAGATAAAACGTAAGGTATTACAAATATTTTCTTATAGTTTATTTTGTTCATATAGGAAAAAAAGGATAAAAATTTAATAAATGCCAAATTTATTTTTTAGGGATCTAAATTTGTTTTTAAAAAATATAATTAGATTTTTCAAATAAAATTAGATAGAATTAAAATAATTTATAAAATTGAAAGAACAAATTGAAATAAGTTTAAAACTATGATTTAATTGATAATTGTCTTAAAATTTAGGATAAAACTGATAATTTTTCTTATATAAAATATATAAAAGAATATCATCTCATAAAAGGAAAAAAACCCATGATAATTCAAAATTTTTTAAAAAATAAATCAAAAATTTATATTTATTAAAAAATAAAAGAAAATTGATAAATTATAAATAGATAGCTAGTAATAGATCACTACCGATTTAAGAAATGATAAGTGGTGATGGCCGAAAAAATTTGTTTGAGAAAAAGTGAAGAGATAAAAGAAGGAAAAGAGGCAGCCAGTGGTTAATTTATTTTTATATTGAACTTTATATTCACCTACATATAACGCCTAATCTAATTAAGTTACTAAAAATACTTAATTCAAAAGTTACATATAATAAGAGAAAATAATTGTTTGTATCAGCATTGTGAAGTGTTTATTAAATCGGATATTTTTATCAAAATTACAAGGTTGAAATAAAATAATAAAAATTCATAAATGTTAGATTTTTAAATACCAATAAGCCAAAATAGTAATTGGATGTGTTTCTTAATAGGACACAGGATCTTGCAACTTTTATTTGAAGTCGTAGTCGGCAGAGTTGGGTTGGACATGATTTGATTGGGCTTAAAATTTTTGGGTTTATGTTTGGATTGGAAAAAATTATATTCGATTATTTAAGCCTGAAGGTTTAACCAATTAATTTTGGCCTATAATTAAAAATATATTACAATTTTTTACATGAAGTTTGAATTTGTTGGGTTGGGAGAACATCTAATTTTCAAATCTATCCAAAGATAATAAACCTTTTCAAATTTACCCCATCGATTATGGTGTGGTGGTGAACGGTGAAAGCTTTAAATAGGGTGTTTGGTTTATACTCTATAACCGGAATTGAAATAAAAAAAAATGAAAAAAATGAATAAAATTTTTTAAAAAATATTTGATTCATTATGAAATGGGAATGAGAATCAACATCATTTATCACTCAAAATACTTTTATAATATTATATATATAAAAATTAATATTGTAATTATTTTTTATATAAGAAAATTAATATTATAATTATTTATTATTAAATTATTTTTAAAAAATTATTTATTTATTTTTTAAAATATTATTATAATTTTTAAAAATTTATTATAAAAAAAATATATTTGTTCAAATATTTTAATAATTATTTTTGTTAGTTTGATTTAATTGCAAGGGAATCAAAATTTATTATCCATGAAGCGGGTAGCATTGGGTCATTCCCATTCATGGGTAATGGATTCCATATTTTATTTCAAAACAAGTACTAACAATAAAATGGAATATTTAACTGCTCTTCTAGAGGTGTGAGGTTTAATGTCCACCCTCCTAAACTATTAACAAACTAACAATACTAATGTTATCTTTGAAAAAAAAAATTTAAATTTATGTTTTGATTGGGATTGAAAAGATTCATATATTAAGAAAATGTGTTTTTGGAAAAATAAAAAATAAAAGCACAAAATGTATTAAGCCCTTGCATATTTCTCGAGTTTTAGAGACTAAATTAATGATTTGACATTTATTCTCAAAATTTTACATTTGATAAATAAAAATGCTAACACATATATAAATGTTATAAATTTAATCATTAACTACATTCAGTGTATATATATATATATATATATATATATATATTTAGAAACTTCTTTTAGGCAGCTAAATACATGAATATTTAAAAAAAAATTCAATACCAGAGTTTTGTAACCCGTTATTCTGCTCATTGAGCTTAGTTCATGTGAAAGCTGTATATCTATCTACCCGAATTCCATTCAGATTGGAGAAAAAGCATATAATTGGAGAGTATCAATAAATTAAATTCAAACCGTTCTACTCTTGTATAGATAAATTATTAATTTTTTAGGAATAAGAATCCTATGATTTAGGTTTTAGCATGGGTGACAAAATTTATTGCAACTCATAATTTATCTCTTGTCAAGTATATAAAAAGTAAAATTTTAATACAATTCGATAGAGTAAGGAGAAAATAAGTTTATAACATAAAAAAATAAGAAGTAATTTTTTGAAAAAAAAAATTATTGACAAAAAAATTCTAAACACTATAAATAATAAACAACACTATATTTAAATTCATTAAAATAATGAGAATTGATTGAAATTAAATTTATGTTAAAATTAGGGTTAATATATCTTTTGTTTACTTAACTCTGTTATTTTTTCAAAAGGGTAATTGAACTTTAATTTGTATCATTTTGGTCATCAAAGTTTTAGTTTAGTTTCATATGTGGTTCTTTTTAAAAAAATTTGACCTTTAAGTAGTGTAATATTACCAGTTTAGTTCAAAATTGAAGGTATTTTGCTAATTATTGCAAAGGTTCTATATAAAATAAATGATATAGAGTTTTGTTTATATTTTGTTTATCTTATGCCGTCTATTGATGAAAATTTTGTTCAATATCTTTGTCTATTTTATTGGTCTAATATTAATAATTAAAGAAATTTAAGATAAGAATTATTTGAAGCAAAACAAAAAGAATTTAGTATTCATCTAAAATATCATAAATAATATTGTGATTATGTTGAATATAATAGAAAGTTAAGTATTATTAATATAATTATTAGATTTTTAGATCAATTGTTTGGTTCAGATTAAGTTGCAAAACTAATGGGAAACTTAATAAAGAGTTTGAATTCCAATAATTCATCAAGATTGACTTGATTTAGCCATGTATAGAATGAAGTGAAACAACTTCTTGAGAAATTTTACGGTAAAGGAATACTTGGTAATTCACTAGAAGAAAGACAAGTTTTAGCCACAAAAGTAGGAAGATTGGTGAATGAACGGTTAGACACCATAGAAAGAGAGAAAATCTTTGAAAGCTCCAACAACAAAAAAAGAAATACAAAAATTGAGAAAAAGAAGGGTCCCTTACATAGCTGTAATAGTAGCTAAGATGAACAATAGCAATATAGCTTAAGACAATAGAAAATTCTTAGGTTTGGTTGGTGAAGCTCATCTACATATAGATGATAGAATCTTTAATGAGTTTGTATCTAAGAAAAGAACTTTATATAAGCCTAATTATTCCCATAGGATGAAAGAAGAATTCATAACTAGGGATAACCTTTTAAGGTATAAAAGAAAATGAATCTCTAAAATTCTATGTAATAGGGGACTAGATAAAAAAAATTAAAATAATGAAGGACTAAATATCCTTGAGGGCACCATTTTGAAAAGAAAATCAAAGTTAAGATGGTAAAAAATACAAATCAAAGATAAAAAACCAATTTGAAATTTCACGTTACTATTAGTTCGTTAAAATCATGATAATTCAATTAAAATTATGACAAAAAGATTGTAGATAGATAGAAGCTCCCTAGTAATTTCATCACTATTTCTCGAAAGAGAAATTTTGTGGAACTTTCTCAGGAATTGTTGTTTTTTTTAAATTCTTTTAAAGAATTTCTTTTTCTTTTTATGCTACCTTCTGCGTCAACTTAATTGTGTTGACTAGTGTTGCGTTGGAATGGGTCATCATGTGGGTATCTGTTGTTTTTCTTATTTATTGACCCACTACATTGTTGGGTCTTGAAAAGGATTGATTTTGATTGATTATATATGAAAGTGAAATTCCATATCAGATTGTAGAATACGTTGATTATAAAGTGACAGTTTAAATAAAAAATTATTTGTAACTTCTCGTGCCAACAATGAGAAGCTGCCCAATAATTTAAGATGAAGATGTCAATTCAATAATGATACATATAGAAGCTTAAGCTTATTGTTAACGCTTGCTCTTATCTTGTCATGATTAAGGTTTAAGATAACAAAATTTGCCTTATGACTCAGCAGCAAAAAATTTCCAAAAGATTTGGAATGCATATATTTTAACTTTTTTGCAATTTAATTATATACTTTTAATTGTGACTATCTTATGAATAAACTTTTTAATTTTTACAATTTAATGCACCGATTAAAAATTAGTTAAAAAATTGATATCTTATTATTTTATAATTAAATAAAAATTTTAATTTAATAAGCAATATAAAAATTACTATTTAATGTTACTTTAATTAAATAAAATTTAAACTATTTAAATTATTTTCCAAATAATAATTTAACTCAAAAAATAAAATATGTATCAATTTGTTAAATTGATACTTATTTTATTTTTTGAGTTAAATTGATATATATATATATATATAACAATTTTCCAAAAAAGATTAATAGATCAAGATTAAATTGTAAAAAATCAAAGTTTATGCATTGATTTACAAATAATCAAAATGATACAATTTGATGTGGCGTCTACATAGATTGACTCAGATTTTTTTGGTGACCATATTAATAATTTTTTATTAGATTTTCAATTGCTTATGGAATTAAAAAAAAAAAGGTAATTAAATTGTAAAAAGTGCTAAAGTATATGCATT
This sequence comes from Mallotus nudiflorus, assembly GCA_947683625.1. Classification (NCBI taxonomy): domain Eukaryota; kingdom Viridiplantae; phylum Streptophyta; class Magnoliopsida; order Malpighiales; family Euphorbiaceae; genus Mallotus; species Mallotus nudiflorus. The sequence goes on from CANTUR010000172.1 coordinate 1,566,268, forward strand.
TTTTTTTAAAATAACCCTTAATTTTTTTTATCATTAAGTATTTGAATTAGAAAAAAAATTTAACATGATATTTTTAGCAGATTTTATAGGTTAAAGTGTTTATATCCTATTTCAAATATTATATTTACTTAAACACTCTTCTTCTATGTTAAATTTTATTTTTTATTCTAATTTTTTTTAAATTATATTGGACACAAAAAAAAAATACTTTTTATTTATCAAATTAAAATAAAAAGTTTAGAACTTTTTTAATTAAATTGAACTTTTCATTTCATTCTAAGATAAATTTAAAAAGAAATTACATATATTTTGTTTTATTTTTTTCTAATAACAATGGTTCAATTTTTATTTTATTATAGTAATATCTGATATCTTTCTCTTTTAAATTTAATACATACTAATGAAAGACAAAACATTTATTTTTTTAAATTGAAAAACAAGAAAATGAAGTCTAATTTTTTTCAAAAAGGGCAAATAGTTAATTTAAAAAATGAAGTCCCAATTATTTTCGTTATCGGATCCAATTAATTCAAATCATGTTGGGTAAAACTCTCTCGACATATAATTTTTCCTATGTAAGATTCAAATTTGCTATTTTGAAGAAAATTAAATTAAAAATTTTATTTAAAAGAATTAATTTTTTTTTTTTACAATTTGAAATACCAAATATTAATTATATTTCTTGGTTAAGTATTTCACCTAACCATTAAATGTGGTATATGTATTTTTTTTATTTTATATTTAATTAATAAAAATATAAAATATAATGTTCATAATTTTTTTGAAACCGAATATATTATAAATTTAATAATTTAGTATAGCATATTTAGATTTTGTGAGAATTTCTCTTTGTTGATTATTCAATTTTAGTTTAATCCAATGATTAAAAAAAAAAAAGGCTTATTTGATGTGTCCTGATTATTAAAAATTTTCTGAAGACTGAAGACTACTATAAAGAGACATTGCGGGTAAAGGAAGCATATAGGCAATAGCAAGAAGGTTGACGTTCGTTCAAGTTCCATAGGACATAGCATGACGAAGTTACCCTGAAGAATCAATCTAATTTTGCAGAAGCACTCGGTAGCTATACTCCGTCATTGGTAAGAAATGATCAAACTTGAAAACATTCTATATATATAAAGTATTAAATCTCACATTTTAGAGACAACAGCTTAATCAATGATGATACTGATCTCAAAGTTTGCCACTAAAGCCGATATCGAAAGCCGTTTATCGTTCCCTACTTGTTCTTTAGGGCTGCTGCCCTTCGAAGAGGGACAGTCCATGAACATGAATCTCTACGATGACCGTGGCTGTCAATGGACATTTACTTGCACCATTCAACGAAATGACATCATTGGACAGGTGCTTTCAGTGGACTGGATGGAGTTCGTTCGTCACAAAGATGTTAGAGAGAATGATAAGGTTATTATTCTTGAAGAAGAGATCATCGAAAACCAGATTACAGAAATTAGGATCAAAATTGAAGTCAAGAGGAAAATCAGGTTGTTTGGTCAGGATATTTGGGCTGATGTGTGAAGTTAGACAGTCCGTCTATCACTCAAAGTTACTGTTACCATCTAGATTTTAATAATTGTTTGATAATGTTACTAGAATTATGCAATATACTTTAGAATGAATTAATAAAATCAATTTTCAAATGAAAGAAAATTGACAATTTAATCCAACAGTGGAAGATTTGCCCTATCCAAAAATTTTTGCATGTACCAAATAGTTATCAATGTAGTTGAATATAATAAATTTTATGAAAAATAGCCCCATTTATTCTTAAGTATAGATGAGTTTTTAGAATAATTATACCTTTTAATTTGTATCAATTTAAACAGTTATTTTTCTGATTTTTTTTCAATTTTATCCAACTTTCAATTGACATATATAATTGATTATGTGACTTGCTGAGTGTTAAAAAACAGTGCTAATTGGGTAAGTACAGGTGAGCAAAAATAACTAAAAATTAAATCAGTTCGGTTCAGCTACCGAAATATTTTCAATTCCATTCGATTTTTATTATAAAATATATAATTAAATTGAACAGAATTGAAATTTTAAAAAATTTAAAATATATGATATTTATAGTTGGATTTAATTGGTTTATCATTAATATCTCAAAATAAAATAACAATATCATTTTTAAATATTTAAAACTCTTAATAAGATTATTGAATACCAAAAAAATTAAAATCAAAATGTTTTAAATTCATTTTAAAAAATCGGTTCGATTGATTTTCTATAAATAAATAAATAAAATAAATATAAAAAACTAATAATAATAGCTCTCATAAATATTATCAAAATAGTATAAAATTATATAATCCAATATGCTTAAAATTGCAAAAATAAAAAAAATAAAAGTGATTAAACTGTTCGAACTAGTTTGGGGCTAGTCAGTTTACTTTGAGTATTTTTTAATATTTTAAGTTTAGCTTGGTTTTATATAGTTTTCAATTGAATTGAACTGATTTTTTTAAATTTATTATGGTCTTGATTAAAATGATAATATTTTGATTTTCTTGCGTCTTTAGTATTGTTTTTAACATGTCAGCAATTATACATGTCAATTGAAAGTTGGATAAATTTAAAAGAAGTCAAAAAGTTAACTGTCTTAATTGATACAAAATAAAAAAATACAATTATTTAGAAAGTTGATCCATAATTGAGGTAAAAGTGATTATTTTCCTTTTCCATAATTTTTATAATCCAAATGAAATGTATTAAAGTCAACGTGGTTTGTCATTTGAATCTGGAGAAACGTAATGACATGGATGAGATTTAGGGATTGGTATAGTGTGGCTATTGTTTTTGAAAATTTAATGTTTTCTCTAACTTCGTGATATTTAAGTGCATAAAATATTTGAAAATTAAAATCCTTTTTCTTAATGTTTGGCTATATTATTTACAATAGTTGAATTTATAGCATATAAATATATAATACAATATGTATTTTATTTTCATTGATTAAATGTAAAACACCTAGAATATACATATAATATATCTAACGGTCAGATGTTAAATACATGCAAGAAACTCCTGTAAAAATTTATTTTCTATGTAATTTCTTATGTGGTCATTAGCTACGATATGGTCCCCTTCAAAGAATTTCTTAGCTTCACATTAGTTCTTCCAGATTGCTAAAAGTTTTACATTTGAATCGCTTTACAATATTTTAAATTTCAATTATAAATAAAAAAATTTGATTATATATTCCTTTTCTATTTTAAGGAAAAAGTAAAATTTTTTTGTTTTTGGAAAACTTGTTAAATGATAATAAAAAAAAAAAGAAATAAAAAACAAAAACTCCTAATGGTTCGGTGGTCATGAGCACTTCTCCAGAATAACACATGAAGAAAGATAGCACAGTCGCCACTTTACTAGAACTATATAGCTGATATATATTTCAATATACATATATACATAATAATAATTTGGTTTTTGATCGGGTTTATGTATATCGGGATTTAAGGGTTATTTACACTTATAATCCTTAGCTTATTATCTCTTTCTCATAATCATTCTAAAGAATTAATTAGCCATATAAAAACTATTGACTTTTAATTTCAATTGTAATGTTAACGTTAGCAAATAAAATGATGATAATATAATAAAATTATTTTCAATAATAAACCAGAGGTCATATTTCAATAATGAAATTGAAGTTGTAGTTGTTGGAAATGCAAGAGCCCATGTGATATCTGGTTTATTATTAAAAATAATTTTATCATATTATCATCTCTTATTTACTCACATCAACATTTGATGTTGATTTCATTATAAATTAACAAATGAGGGATTACCATTATTGAAATTAAAAGTCAGAAGTTTTTGTATGTACAATTAATTTTTTGGAACAATGATAGAAAATAAGTAATAAATTAGGAACTGTAAGTGTAAATAACTACGGATTTAAATATTCTCAAATTTACAGTTAAAAATAACCAAAAGTCTCATATATTTCCATTTGCACCACTATCATATATATATTTATGAAATTGAGGTGCAGATGGAAAAATAAAAATTCAAAATAAATCCAAAAATTCATTTTAAATGAAAAGGTGTATTTGTGTTAAATAAAATGTGGGAAGATTTTGCCTCCTTCATAATTCTACTATAATCGAATCGGATTAAATAGAGTTATGTAAATTTTAAATATTAGTAATTTAGATAAAAAAAACTCAAAATAAGTTAAAAGACAAGAAAAAGAAGAAGAAACAAAGACAAAATAAATATATATAGAACTAAAATTTTAATTATTAATAGAAATTATAGTAAAAAACTAAAGTATTTAGGTGAACCACCTAAATAAGCAAGAAGAAAATAGACCTTACAGAAAAATGAGAAGAAGAAAGAGAAATCTTAATTAATTGACAGAGTTTATGCATAAATAATTGAGTATTGTGAAATGATTCAAACAAAATTTAATTTTATGTCTATATATCATCACGCATTTTAGCCAATAATGAAAATTGAAAATGAAGATAAAAGGATATCAGAAGTTTAGTATTCAAATAGTAAAAAAAATATATTCATGAGCATTAAGAAGTTGTAAATTTAGTTTTCGGTTATAGTTAACTCCAACTTTATCATGGTCTAACCAATTAAACAATCCTACTGGAGGCTGTGTCAATCTATGATAACCAAAACTCAGAGATAGAGCATATTTATCCAAGAAGACTGCGATGAATTTTGACTCTTTGTAAATGTGAACGAACTTGATCTTCCAATCCGGCTTCACCTATTCTCTAATTGATCTCACCATGTGGCTGTGACTGTTAGTAGAACCAGCCTGCACCATTATCAAGTTATGGAGGCATTTATTTTGTTCATCTTTTGTGATGATTTTACTTTATCCTAAGGAGAGATTTATGGGTCTCAAAGGAAGATTTTGACTCTATTGCTACATCCAAGAAAAAGAATATATATATTATTTCTTTTTTGAGGAAAATCTTAATTTGTTATGCCCAAAATTTAATACTAGTTTATAAAATAAATTTTGTCACACTCATTATTTCACTAAAGATGTTGGAGCAATTTTCTGGCTTATCATTGGAAAATTAAGTGTGTGTTTACTTGTAGATAACTACTTTAGTTTTTTTTAAAAAAATTAAAATAAAAATAGAAAATAGAATTTTATATTTATTTTGAGTGTTTTTAAAAAATTTTAAATCAAAAACTGTTTTCATCATTTTTACAATTTTAAAAGAAAAGTGTAAAATAAATTTTTATTGTTTTCAAAAATTTTTCAGATTAAAAATATAAAGTGAAAATACAATATTTTTTATTTGAAAACACGTTGTTTTCATTATGACCTTTTACTTTTTTTATTCATTATTTATTTTAGTATTAAAAGATAAAATAAACTCTTTATTTTTCAAATCCTAAAGTATCTCTCTATTTTAATATGTATCATTATCTCTATTTTGAAAAATAAGTTATATGTGAAAATAAGTAAACACATTTTTTAGTTTTAAAAAATAAAAAATAATTTTTAATTTTTAACGAGTAAACATATTTTATAAATTTTCTATGAAAATAAAAAAATATTTATTTTCTTTGAAAACTAAAAAATAAAAACAGAAAATAATTTTTCACAAATAAACACAACCAAATTTCTTCATTTTGGGTTTTAGCTCTCTCTTTTGTCAAACTACACATTCTTTGTATTTTGTCAAGCTACATATTCTTTGTATTCTGCACTATTTCGATGTACCAGCATTATTGTTTCTTTTTTTATTTTCTTTTCTCATGTTTGATTTTTGTTACTAATGTATGTTTTTGGAGCAAAATTTTTTTTGTTATAATTTGTGTTGCTAGAATGTTTATGCTATAAAAATTTCTCTCTTCCTTGTATCACCCAATATTAATCGGGTAAATTACAATTATCTTCTTAAAAATTGACCAAACTCACTAATTCATTTTTATATTTTTAAAAGTTAACTAATAATTTATTTAAGTTTAATTTTATTAATTATTTATCTCTTTCGCTAATTAAAAAGTTTTTCAGATTTAATATTTTTATTGTAAATCTGAAAAGTATCATGTTACAAAAAAAAAGTTAATAAAATTAAAATTTAATTAACTTTTGAAAATATACTAATAAATTAAAATAAATTTTAAGAGGCATTCATATTAATTAATATACATGTTTTCCAGGTTTTAAAAAATATATTAAAAAAATATTTGATATAAAATGGTAAAAACGTTTTAGTGGATCCAGCTCATAATCTGACCATTCTTTTCCTTCCGGTCTTCCACCCAATTTCCTTCCACTGTCCAACGGTAGAAAACTGGAAGCTTTTGCCATTTTCTTTCTACCCTTTAATTTCAAAAACATGGAGTAAGACAAGGTTTGTCTTCTCGATCTCATCACAATTTTTGGGACAATAATCATATAGGAATAAAGTTTGATTTAACCCTTAAACTTTTTATGAAAGTTCTATTTGATTCAAAATAACCTTTTCTAATAATTTAATCCAAAATTTACTATTAATATATCATTTAAATCTATTTTTTTGATAATTCATGGTGATTGCAACACACCTCCTTATTAAACACTAAAAAGAAGTTAAAAATGATTAAAAAATAGAAATTAACAGTAAAAATAATTCACAAAAATTGCAACAACGAAGTTAACATCAAATTAACTTCTTTTCTTTTTTTTCAACCCAATAAAGTCATATGTTGCCTTCTTCCAAACTTTCTCACCGCTGCTACCGCCCTAATCAAACACGAACACGACGAGCTGCTCCTCCACTGTTGCCAACAGCCCACCACTGGAAAAGCTTGCAGTCATAATTGATAAATCAAAATCCTAATGTCTTCTTTTATACCTCAATTATCCACGCCCATGCTTTCCACAATCTCCATCACCAAGCCCTTTTCTTTTATGCACAAATGCTAACACATGAAATTACTCTAAATGCATTTACTTTTTCCTCGATTCTAAAATCCTGTCCGCTAGAACCAGCTAAAACAGTTCATGCTCAATTGATAAAATTTGGGTTTGATTCGAATTTGTATGTGAGGACTTGTTTGGTAGATGTTTATGGAAGAGACGGAGATTTTGTGTCCGCAGGTAATCTATTTGATGATATGCCCAAGAAGAGTTTAGTTTCATTGACTGCTTGTTATGGTTCTGCAAGGTGCACGAGGAAGCGAAAGCTTTCGATGTGCAGAAATGGCGAAGCTTTTGTCAGGGTAGATCATGTAAAGATTCCTAACGCTTCAATGGCAGCTTTGATGAACAAGAATTTAAGTAGAGTAGAGGGTGAACAGCTGTGCTTGAGGATTTGTTCGTGCAAAGCTTTTGCTAGCTTAGATATCGACGAAAAAGGAGTTGGCTGCCTGATGTGGCATGGAGAGCTAATGGATACCATTGAACATACTAAAGGACAAGATTTCTATATTTGTGTTGATGCAATTGAACTAGCTATTCATCTTCTTGTGTTGACACATCAAATTTTAAAAGCTTTTCAGTACATATATCATTGCTTACATTTCTGTTGCACAATATTGCCGAGTATGCTAAGAGGAGAGGTGGGTGGGTTTCTGAAAAGGAAGGGGATGATGGTCATTCCCGTGCTGTCTACTGTTCTCAACATGTTTCTTCTCATCATGTTTACCAATTTTTGGCTAAGAAAGTGGAGGAAAAGAAAAGGTAAGTTCAATAAATTTGTAGCTATGTAATCAATGGTGAATTGCAGTGCTAGAGAACTTAAAAAAAAGGCTTGTCATAACTTATTATCTTTATTTTGAAGGACAGTGAAAAAGAAATTATCAGAAGGACTATTATCTAGATTAGTGGCAGATAAACTTGTAGAGATCACACAGTCTTTAGATATGTTCTTCTTCGATTTGCGAACAATTTCTGCTGCTACTAACAATTTTAACACAGCAAATAAACTTGGACAGGGTGGTTTTGGGTCAAAAGGACTAAATGATAATTTGAGTAAGCTGAGATTGTGGTCTTGTAATGTGTTGCTTAAGAAGCCCAGATGGAAAGCACCCCACGGCACTAAAACCTTAGCTTTCTTGCAATTCCACAAATTCGAACAAATGACAGCAAAAAAGAGCCCTCTCTTCAGAATTCAGGCGAGAAAATAAACACTGAAACCAATCACCAACATTTTTATGGCTCTGACAGAAAACTGGCAGTGATTAACAAGATTGCAATCACAGAATAAGTACACACCAGACTCATTGTTCAATCCACAAAGATGACAGTCCGCTACAATCATTATGACTCTTCTAGAGGGCACCTGCAATCTCCATAAATCATTCCAAATGGTCTCCGCTGCATTGTTAGTTTTGAGAGCAGCTTTTTTCCCAATAAAGATGGTTGAATATCTCAGTCACATCTATCAGATGCTTTCTGCTTGTGTAACTGATAATGGGAAGGAAGGGAAAAGTTAGAACAAGAAGAATATCTCATGTTCAATCAAATATAACCAGCAGATATAAGAAGCCTAGAAAATATTCAAGCATCTCAAGAATTTAAGGCACACCACTACAAAAGAATGAAATCAATTTAGTGAAGGCATTGTTACAGGCATATACGTATTTACGAACTTGATAACGATGCAATCTATTGCTTAAAGTAATTTGCCTTCAGTTGTTAAAGTGGTTTGCCTCCTTAGCCAGAATTGACAACTTTACAAACACTATAAAAAGCGAGAGAAGCAGCAGCAGGTTGAGCCTAAATCTACATGCTGATGCTTCATAAAAAGCATTTGTGAGCGAGGCGAAAGAGGGTGGCAGCAATGGCAGAGTCGTGTAGGATTGAAGCGGGGAGGAAAGAGAGTAAAGGGTGACAACCTGATTCAAGAAGAAGAGGAAGAAGCGCTGCCGGGTGAGCGATTCCTTGAAACGACGGTGACCTTGATACCAAAAGAGTAGCAAGAGGGATTCTGAGTGGGAGATTGCCTACGGTGAGGGGAGTGAAAGGGCAATTCTAATTTCTAATTCTACTGCTTGTCGCAGTGGTGGTACTGGTAGTTCGGTATTTTGATAATTAAGCTTATGATTTATTTTTATTTTAATTTCAGCTGATAATTCAATTTTTGTTGATTTCACGCATCTTAATCATAATGTATGTTACATGCACTATGAATTGTGAGAAAATGAGTTTAAATGATGCATAAAGTGCAAATTTTGGACTAAATTATCAAAAAAAGTTATTTTAAACCAAAGTAAACTTTTACGAAAAGTTTTAAAGCCAAATCAAAACTTATTCCAATCATATAATATATACTCGTTATTAGCTTTTTTAACATGTAACGGGCTTTATTTTAATTTTTACTAGGACTTCTAAATATTTTATTTGGTGTATAATAAAAGTTATAAGTATCAATATCAAGAATAATTTACTTAGTATTTTTATTTGTAAAATTTATAGATATTTTAGAATTTAAATCTTTGTATTATCATTCATTGATATTCAAAAATTTATTGTTTATAATAAATAATAAAAAAAAATTTCATTGTTATATAATATTATAGCTGGCAGGCCTGACCGCGTATTCAAGTGTTTGATAACTATGACACTGTGTTTACTTAAGTTTCATTAAAAAAATATGAAATAAGTCATAAAGTCTACTCGGAGATGGAGTTACCACCCGGATAAAAATCGGGACACATTGTACAACAACTAGATCCCACGGAAGTTCCCAGAAGCCGTCATCAGAAATCAGGTTCGGAAATTGGGTATGGGCTTTTGGAACGTCCATCCAACCTTGCAGTTGGCCTCCGTTTGTGTTTTGTGTATTATTACCTTTAATTATTCAATTATTTCTTTATTACCACATACATTGTAATTGCCTTCGGATAATTGTCAAATTTTATAGTTAAGTACAAATTTGCACATTAATTTAATTTCATGCTTTTCAGTCCCAACGTTCAACAAAAATAAAACAAGTAATAATTTACAACCATATATTCGAATCAAATGCGAAAGTGATTAGGGATTACAACGCTTTTTATCATATAAAACATAATAGAATAAACTGAAAATAAACTAAAGTAAAAATAATAATAAGCACACAAATATTTAATTAAGTAAGATAATAAAATAATTGTATAAAAAAAGACTGAAAATATAGGAATATGAAAATACATAAAAAATAAAATGAAATAAATAAAAATAAAAATAAAATGATACGACAATGCCTCTTCGCCCATGAGAGACGTCACCTCTAGCCATGGGGTGTCACCTTAGAGCAAAGATGCGAATGCCTCGGTCCATAAAAGTTGGTTCAAATGGGCTTAATTGAAATAGTGGCGAAAATAATAATAAAATATATGAAAACCATGCAAATCCAAATAATATTCACGTAAAAATTTGACTAATATGTTAAATTTTAATCAATAAAATATACAGAAATACTCTCATCATTCTACTGGTGAAGTGGTTGAAAAATGAACAAATTCAGAGTACAAAAATTTAATTATATGAATAGTGATTTTTGAATTAGCAAAACAAATACATGCAGTAATATGACATTGAACTAAAATCACGTAAAATTTTGAGTAACACACTAAATGGGAGCAAACAAAATAGATGGATATGTTCGTGTCACTCTTCTGATGAAACGACTAAAAGGAAAAAAAAATTTAAGTACAAAATTTTTTTATGAATAGTAATATTGGTAATAGAAAAATAGAGAAATGTGAACTATTAAAGTGGCGATCGCCTCTATCATGAGGCGATCGTCTTTTATAGTGAGGCGATCACCTCTTCGCAAAGACGATAAAAAAGGTGATCACCTGACCAGCAAATGCAGACGACTCTCACAGACAATAAACTTAGTTTTCAAATAAGCAATAACTAGTGTAAATGAATAAAACTTACAATGAAACAAGAACTTTTCTCAAAATAGTTGACCCTCAAAGATAGGTATAGACTTAATTTTTGCACACTCGAATGCAAGGTTTCTACCTTCTTCTTCTCTAGGATCAACCTTCAAGCTTAATCCCTCATTTCTTCCTAAAAATCTTCCCTTTTTCTAGAACGTCTTTTTTCTTCTTTCAGAGCTCGCCCTTTCTTCTCTCTCTTAGAACCTCTAAGATTTTTTTTCCTCTATGAACCCCCTCTCCTTTACATGTCCTTCTCTTTTCATTTTATATTTCTTCGACTTAATCCCTACCTCTACTCTCTTTATCATTATCATCCCCTTTTTAGCCCACAACTTCTCCTCAAAAACTAACTATTCTTACTGTAATTGTAGAGCAAGAACAAGTGGGGCCCACCAACTTGTTGTAATTAATAAACCTTATTTAATGCAGCAGCAAGTGGCCTGGTGAAGAGGAGATGCCTCTTCACCCAACTGCCAAAGAGGCGATGCCTCTTTACCCAACTGCCAAAGAGGCGATCACCTATTTGGGTTATAGGTCTAGGTCTAGGCCTTTTGGGCTAAAAAGTTTGGGCTTGGAGTTGTGTTTGCATGGGTTTAGGCTCTTAGGTCCATTCTCAAGAAGATTTCGGGCTTCACTTGTAATCCAATTTCGAGTTTTCTTATTATCTGGCTTTGGTGTGGGCAGATCAAACAGAGCACCCGCGGTCCGCCCCCATTCATAGGCCGATCGGACTAGGTGTCTACAGTTTACCCCCTGATTTTTCAACAAATCAAATGCATGTAATGACCATTTTTTGAAAAATCACATGCACAATAAAAAATAAATAAATAAGATCAGTAACATACCTGGCTCTCGACTTTCACTTGATAAATGAGTTCTTTAATTTTGAAATATGACTGTGATCCTCGGGTTTTCCTAGCCTGATCAGCCACTCATTAATATTTGATAAGTTATTCAAAAATGATTAACCTCGGGTTTTCCTGGCCCAATTACAGTTCCATTGGGGACATGATTCTTGGATTTTTCTAATCAATTGTCACCTAATTAACCCACTGGGGGCGTGATTTTTGAGTTTTCCTGGCTCAATCATCACTACATCAAAACTTGATTCTTGGTTTTTCCTAGCCCGATCATCGCTTGAAATATGATTCTCGGGTTTTCCTGGCCTAATCATCACCATACCTGAAACATGATTCTCGGGTTTTCCTGGCCCGATCATCACTTAACTTTGACTTTGGTTCTCGAGTTTTCCTAGCTTGATCACCATTGAGGATGTGGTATTTGGATTTTCCTGGTCTAATTATCACTCCTCCGGGGACACAGACTTCTGGGTTTTCCTGGCCCAGTTGTCATTCATTATTGACTTCAGGGATACTACTTGAACAGTCACTTTGATATTCGAGCTTTGGGGATTCAAACCTAAACAACCCTTCTTGATCACAAGCTTCGGGGATTCAACCCGAATAACCCTTTTCACGAGATATAATCCTTGGGTTTTCTTGGCTAAAAAGATAGTCCTTTAACAACAAAAGGAAGCTCACGCCGTTATCCTTGGGTTTTTTTTGACCCAAGAGGCAGTTCCTTAACAATAATAGAAAGCTCATGCCATCATCCTCGGGTTTTCCTTGGCTAAGAGGCAATTCCTTAACAATAACAGGAAGCTCACACCGTTATCCTTGGGTTTTCCTAGCCCGAGTTATAGTTCCTTAACAATAATAGGAAGCTCATGTTGTCATCGTCGGGTTTTCCTGGCCTGAGAGGTAGTTCCTCAACAACAACAGGAAGCTCATGTTGTCATCCTCGGGTTTTCCTAGCTTGAGAGGCAGTTCCTTAACAACAACAGGAAGCTTACGCCATCATCCCTCACGCCATCATCCTCGGGTTTTCCTGGCCTAAGAGGCAGTTCCTTAACAACAACAGGAAGCTCACGCTATCATCCTTAAATTTTCCCAGCCCAAGAGGCAATTCCTCAATAATAACAGGAAGTTCACGCCGTCATCCTCAGGTTTTCCTGGCCCGAGAGGCAGTTCCTTAACAACAACAAGAAGCTTATGCTGTCATCCTTGGGTTTTCCTGGCCTGAGAGGCAGTTCCTCAATAACAACAGGAAGCTCACGCCATCATCCTTGGGTTTTCCTGGCCCGAGAGGCAGTTCCTTAACAATAATAGGAAGCTCACACTGTCATCCTCGGGTTTTCCTGGCTCTAGAGGCAGTTCCTTAACAATAATAGGAAGCTCAAGCTGTCATCCTCGGATTTTCCTAGCCTGAGAGGTAGTTCCTTAACAATAATAGGAAGCTCACGTCATCATCCTCGGGTTTTCCTGACCCAAAAGGCAGTTCCTCAATCTTGATACTTTGATTAGAGAAAATCCACAGCTCACCCTTGGCTACGGGCCAACCAAACTGGGAAATGGATGCTTGTGAACACTGATACTTCGATCAGTAAATAGGATAAAAGAAGAGAACAACAATGGAAGCCATATAGCCATGTAGGCATCAGGCAGGAATAACAACGAATACCGTATAGCCTTGGGGGCATTAGGTAAGACAAAAAAAATAGATAAAAACATGCATCAAATAAGATCAAATAAAAAGCACCATGTAACCTCTGAGGTGTCAGGCGAATAAAAATCACATCAGGCAATATAGCTGCACTAGCATCAGGAGAAATCAACCAAAACCAGCCCTGTAGCCTCTAGGGCATTAAACTAAAAAAATAATAAATAAAATATGCATCAAATAAAGACAAAAAAAAGGTGCCATATAGCCTCTAGGGCGTTAGGCAGAGATAATTAAACAAACAAGTTAGAACAATATTAATTTAAGACAAGCCATGTAGCCTCACAGGTGTCAAACGAAATCAAACTAAGCAAATAAATCAAAACAAGTCGTATAGCCTCACGAGGCGTTAGGCAAAACCAAATAAGAAAACTACATCTCAAGCATTTGAGTTAGCTTATTCTATTACACATCCAAAAAAGAGTCCAAAATCAATGTATGTATGACTGTGATCTTTGGAATCTCTCAAAAGTTATTTCGACAACACATGCTCGTGTGGTGTGTGCAATGCTTATAGAAAACATGCATTATTCTAATGCACCTAAGCATGAAACCTGAAAATGATTTTTGTAAAATAATTCCGTGTATGCATGAATAATCGAGAAAACAGTAAATAGCCAAATGCCCTTCCTATTTAGGATTAATCTTCGAGAACTGGTCCTCATCATATCAAAGAATCTGGATTTAACTCTATTGAGACCAGCTTATCCAAATGAAGCAGAATTTAAGATCCCCTCATGATCAAATCGAGATGATGATAACGATTCATGCCCCCAGCTTAGTTGCTTCCTTATAATGCTTTGTTGTCGTATGACAATTGCGCTTGACCTTTAGTGTGGAAGAGACTTTGTTTGAAAACTCCATTACTCATGAGGCTCAACTCATCTCAAAAATTGGCCCCCAGTCAAGGACTTGATAGACTCTCTCACTTTGGCACCACTGAGTAGAATCTTATGATCTTTTGAAGTCTTTTCTTAGAATGAAAATGCAACCGATTTTATTTTATATTCCCTTTTTTGCTTGGGTCGCTCCTTTTCTAGGAGTTTTCAAACCTAGTTGGATCTTTCATTTTTTCTTTTTTATTTTCCCTTTTTTGCTTAGGTCGCTCCTTTTCTAGGAGTTTTCGAACCTAGCTAGGTGGTTGCAAATTCATGGTGATGGTCGACCACTTTTGTTATGCTCGATGTTCATATTGTCACTTTAGCTGCTGATTGCTCTTGCTACTAATAATCGGACGTTGATGTTACTAATGTTGTTGATTGTTGCAAAACTGATGAGTCCATGTCTGACACTTTATGTGCTAACAATATGTCAGTTATAACTATCTTCACATGATTACTTCTCTATTATAATCAGGCATGCCACATTATGCTTGTTATTGACCAGCCCTTTATGAGTTTTCTGACCAACTATTTTTCAGCTCACAATTAGTGGGATTTTTGTTAAAAAAATAAGGATTTTCCAAGGATTGCTCAAAATTGACTTTTCAAATGTTGGTGGCACAAACAAAGATTTTCCTTTTTTTTTCCCACACTTCCGTTCCTTTTTGTTTTCTTTTTCTTTCTTTTCTTTTTCTTTTTTCTTATTTTCTTCTTCTTATTTTCTTTTTTTTCTTCCTTTTTCTTTTCTTTTTCTTGCCTTTTTTTTACGAATATGAGGAATTTATTTTAGAAAAAAATAGAAGTTGAATGTGCCCGAAGAAAAGTTTGAAAGTCAATTCTGATATTTTAGTCCTCTCATTTTTTGGGGTTTTCTTTTCTTTTTCCTTTCTTCTTTTTTTCAAATCTCTCTCTCATTCAAGCATAAGATTGCATGCACAATTATAACAAATTAATGCTCATACAAATTAGACAATCAAACATTCATTAGCATAAAAGAAAATATTACAGCAAAACATTATTTGAAACCATTACAACCAACAATAACTATTCTTGAGTGTCCAAATCCAAGTCGGCTTCAACTTGCACCCTAAAATGATACAGCTCTTTAAAGTCCCTTATGCCCATGTCTTTCAACTTGTCAGCTAGAGGAGGGATGCAGACTTCCATGGCTATTATTAACTGGTCTAACTCTGCAGGTCTGTGCTTCATCTGAGCTAACTTTCCTCTCCACCTATATAAGAAGCTCACGAAGGGCTCGTTAGGTCTTTGCACTGTATTATGTAGCTCGTGAAGAGAAACTTCAAACTGAAAGTTTAGCCCATATTTCTTAATGAAGACTGAACATAGCTCCTTCTAGTCTTGCTGAACATATGCATCCAAAGTGTAGTACCAATTGATAGCAGCTCCTTCCAAGGATAATGGAAATTGCTTGACAATTTAAGTTTCTGATAACTCAGTGGCCTTCATGTAAGTGACATATTGCTTCAAGTGCAAGTAAGGGTCATCAGTCCTAAAGTATTTCTTCATATTTAGGAATTTGTATTTCAGGGGAAGTGATTCTTTAAAACTCAAATCCAAGTCAACATCAGTGAAGTTTGGACTGAGCCCGTGGTTCTTGAGTGCGGTCTACAGTTGATTCATTTGTTTTGCTAGGTCTTTCATCCATTTGGTCTTGGTTGAATCTGCTAGTCTTTTCCTTTCAATTACTCACCCAGAATAGTTTTGGTTTTAAAATCATCTTCATTAGAGAGCATCTTTCCTTTAATCTCAACAACCATGTCCCTAACCATTTATCACATCTCATCCTTGATCTCTTTCAACAGTTCTTTCTTAAAAGCTTCAACATTAAAATTAGAGGGTCTTGTCATTTTACTCCTTTGTTAAGTGGTCTCAACTGTCTAATTAGATCTTTGATACTGGTGGGCCAAATCCCCTTTATCTGCTTTCAAACAAAAAGAGGCCTATGGCTAAGAAAAATGCATTTTTTGAAAGTTGCAAAGAATGTCACGTATGCAAGAAATGAAAGATTTTTTTTTTTGAACATTAAAATGAATGTCATGTATGCATGAAATGCAAGAATTTTTTTTAATGTGAATAGAAACAGACAAATAAACAAATAAACATGAATTTAGGCATGATTACTTCCACCCTTATTTCTCCCATAAACATGTTCAATGGTGAGTTTCTCATCCTAGGATTTTTGGCCTGGGTTTTAATTATCAACAGGGGATAACAAAACTGACATACGCAAGATAACTCTCAAAATGATTTAGACAAGTAACGGGTCTTTTAAAAAAAGCTTAAGTCCATTTCCTATGAGCCAAGGTCCTTAGCACTATAAACTCACTTATCAAGGTCCACTTAAAATGGGTTATGAATAGGCATGAGAGGCCTTTATTGACTTAGTTTGTTTATAATGGGCTTTGGTTGGACACGAGGGCCCATTTTACCCTGGATTGCTTATTGATGGGCTCAAGATTTATTTTAAGGGTCCATTATATGGCATAACACACATGCATGTGGGGAAAATTCCTAAGGATAGTTGCTAGGTCATTACATGGGCTTAAGTCTTGGGTAAAAAGGCTTCGGTTCCCACAACGATATACATCCATATATGTCTCCCCACTCAAGGGTCAAATAACGCAGATATGTACGTGTCCTGAGTGACAATAATCAAATATTCCACCACCAGGCTTGAGTGAAACATAGGTAGCGAAGTACTAACTATTGTCGAGTTTATTTAGGACTGAAGTGCTCATTGTGTGCAAAATGTGTAGTGAATGCATAAATGCATGAAGAAATAAGAAAATAATTAAAGATGATAAAACGCAAAACACTGGAATCAGTTTCTCTATCCCCAATGGAGTTGTCACTGTAGGTGGTGGGGCTAACCGTGCGCCTAAGTGTTTGGCGACCACGACATTGTGTGGGCTCAAGGTCCATTAGGAAAATATGAAATAGGTCATAAAGTCTACTCGGAGATGGAGTTACCACCCGAATAAAAGCTGGGACACACTATACAGCAACTGGATCCCACGGAAGTTCCCAGAAGCCGTCATCAGAAATTAGGTTTGAAAATTGGGTATGGGCTTTTGGAATGCCCACCCAACGTTGCAGTTGGCCTCCATTTGTGTTTTGTGTATTATTACCTTTAATTATTCAATTATTTCTTTATTACCACACGTATTGTAATTACCTTCGGATAATTGCCAAATTTTATAGTTAAGTCCAAGTTTGCACCTTAATCCAATATCATGCTTTTAAGTCCCAACATTCAACAAAAATAAAACAAGTAATAATTTACAACCAAATATTCGAATCAAAAGGGGAAAGGGATTAGGGATTACAACGCTTTTTATCATACAAAACATAATAGAATAAACTGAAGTAAAAATAATAATAAGCACACAAATATTTAATTAAGTAAGATAATAAAATAATTGTATAAAAAAAGACTGAAAATATAGGAATATGAAAATACATAAAAAAATAAAATGAAATAAATAAAAATAAAAATAAAATGATACGGCGACGCCTCTTCGCCCATGGGAGACATCACCTCTAGCCATGGGGTGTCACCTTAGAGAAAAGATGCGAATGCCTTGGTCCATAAAAATTGGCTCAAATGGGCTTAATTGAAATAGTGGCGAATATTATAATAAAATATATGAAAACCATGCAAATCCAAATAATATTCACGTAAAAATTTGACTAATATATTAAATTTTAATCAACAAAATATACAGAAATACTCCCATCATTCTACTGGTAAAGTGGCTGAAAAATAAATAAATTCAGAGTATAAAAATTTAATTATATGAATAGTGATTTTTGAAATAGCAAAACAAAATACATGCAGTAATATGACATTGAACTAAAATCACGTAAAATTTTGAGTAACACACTAAACGGGAGCAAACAAAATAGATGGATATGTTCGTGTCACTCTTCTGATGAAACGACTAAAAGGAAAAAAAAAATTTAAGTACAAAATTTTTTTATGAATAGTAATATTGGTAATAGAAAAATAGAGAAATGTGAACTATTAAAGTGGCGATCACCTCTATCATAAGGCGATCGCCTCTTCGCACTAGTTATTGCTTATTTGAAAACTAAGTTTATTACCTGTGAGAGTCATCTGCATTTGCTGGTCAGGCGATCGCCTCTTCGCAAAGACGATCGAAGAGGTGATCGCCTGACCAGCAAATGCAGATGACTCTCACAGGTAATAAACTTAGTTTTCAAATAAGCAATAACTAGTGTAAATGAACAAAACTTACAATGAAACAAGAACTTTTCTCAAAATAGTTGACCCTCATAAATAGGTATGGACTTGATTTTTGCACACCTGAATGCAAGGTTTCTACTTTCTTCTTCTCCAGGATTGACCTTCAAGCTTAATCCCTCATTTCTTCCCAAAAATATTCCCTTTTTCCATAACGTCTTTTTTCTTCTTTTATAGCTTGCCCTTTCTTCTCTCTCTTAGAACCTTTAAGATTTTTTTTCCTCTATGAACCCCCTTTCATTTACATGTCCTTCTCTTTTCATTTTATATTTCTTCAACTTAATCCCTACCCCTACTGTCTTCATCATTACCATCCCCTTTTTAGCCCACAACTTCTCCCCAAAAACTAACTATTCTTGCTGTAATTACAGAGCAAGAACAGGTGGGGGCCCACCAACTTGCTGTCCTTGACAAACCTCATTTCATGCAACAGCAAGTGGCCTGGTGAAGAGGCAATTGCCAATCTGAAGAGGTGACGCCTCTTCACCCAACTGTCAAAGAGGCGATTGCCTCTTTGACATATAGGTCTAGGCCTTTTGGGCAAAAGAGTTTGGGCTTAGAGTTTGTCACGACCCAAAACTAGGAGTCATGACCGACACTAAGGAATGGGAATTTTTTCGAATTTGAAACCTGTAGCAAGCCTTAGAAAATAAAAACATGCAATAAATAAATAAAAGTACAACTGAATTAATATTTTTCGAATCAATATATAAAAATGGATACTCAATATCCTTTCATAAATAAGTATATATTCATACAGTATTCAAATATAACTCTCAGAGTATAAAGTATCAACAAAATAATACTCTTCTGATACAATAACACTACTACTGCAGTTTCTAGAATACAAATCAGATTTCAAAATGTACATTTACATAAAATAGCCGGGACGAAAGAATACTGGCGAGGAACTCTACTACTAAGGTCTGACGATATAGGATCTCTTGAAAAAAATAATTTAGGGGGTCAGACCTCAATGAGTGAATTATTATACTATATATACATGCAATCTAAACCATATCCAATCATGCATTCATATATATATGTATATTCACGTATTTCACACAAATGTCAAACTCTACTTTTATAAATATACTAAATGTAGAAAACATTTATTTTAATTCATAAAGGATCAATTAGAACCCTATTAATCGCAACCTCAATCAACCCTATAATCACTCTAGCCATACAGGCTCACTTAATTCCAAATAGAACACTTATTCCAATTTGGACAGTAGACTGGCCTCGAGACACTAAGTCAACTGAGCTCCCACAGTTTGACTGTCAGTGTGATTGGCCCCGAGATACTTGGTCAACCGAGCTCCAGCAATCACACTATCAATCAAATCACATCTCAATCAAATCAATAGATCACTTATTCCATTGTAGGACAGTAGACTGGCCCCGAGACACTAAGTCAACCGAGCTCCCGCAGTTTAACTGTCAGTGTGATTGGTCCCGAGACACTAAGTCAACCGAGCTCCCGTAATCACACTATCAATCATATCATCAATCTCAATCAAATCATAATTCACCACAAGTAATCCTCACTCAAACCTAAATCTATCGCACTGGTACGTATTCGAACCTAATTCTGCCCACTAGGTAGCACATTCTATTGATATCCTTCATTTAAAATAAATCATACATCCAAAAAAAAAAAAATGTAGAATGACATTCATACTAGCAAAATAAACCATATTTATATCAAAAATATACTTAAAATAAACTAAGTATATTTCAAGTATATTTATGTAAATTAAATTCAAATCAATCATGAAATATACTAAAATAAATCCATAATATACTAAAAACATGCTAGGTTTAAATCAATAATAAAACATGCATTTATTTGGAAATATATCAAAAATATACTAAAAATATACTTAAAAACAATTTAAGTATAAATCAATAATATGGCTTGCATTTATTTAGGAATAAACCTAAAATATACTAAAAATATACTAATCATTTAATAAAACAATTATGAATAAATATACGTTTAAAACATGTATTTAATTTGACATATATCGAAAATATACTAAAAATAAACCTAAATATCTAACATACATATATAAAAAAATGAACCCTAAATATACCAGTGATATATTAAATGTATATAGAAAATATGCAAACATATATATATATATATATATATATATATATATATATATATCAAGATATACTAAAAATAAACCGAAAATATACCAATTCATATTATAAATTAAATTATTGTTTAAAACATATAATGAAAATGAAAAATCTTAAGTCATGCATCCTATATGCAATGCATATATATACAGTATAATAACTCACAGATTAGCGCTCCACGAGACAGATTCGGCGGGCCAGATCTATTAGGCCTCGGTCTCGGTGCAGCTAAATAATAAAAGCGATCATGATATTAGAATAAATATAACTTAGACTTCTAAATACTCGGTATAGAATTACAAAATACAGACAAACACAGAATAGGAATTAGACCCGATGTCACGTTTTACGAGAATTTTACCGAAAATTCGACAGAACCTCCTCTGTAAAACGGACATCTCTCTACTAAAAAGTAGAGCCGGTTCTGCAAGAAAAATACACTTCAAATATAAAAATCCACACAACCCTCGGTTAGGATCCCGAACTACAAAAATTCCCCAATCGAGGTCCACAATTCACCACAATTCAAATAATACAATAAAATATATTAAAAATCAATAAATACCATAAATACCCTCAAAATATCAAAATATAGTATATTTAACATTAAAACACCAAAATAATTATTTTCCCAATAATTACTTAAAAATCCTAAATAATAATATAATATTATTAAAAATCCATTTTTCCAATAATTATACAATTAATAATAAAAATTCATTTTATAGATCCAAATAATTTAATTAACCCAATAATATAACAAAAATTCATAAAAACTCAGTAAATAATTTGTAAAAAATCATTTTTATACCTCAAATAATATTAAAACCAACTAAACATAATATTTAACTAAAATTATCACCAAATTACCAAATTACCCCTAATATTCAAAAATATACATAAAATACTAATAATACTCAACAATTCAATAATAATTATATAAATACACAAAAATTATTTTCTCAATATATTATTCGTTAAAATCAACAAATATACTTAATTAACCAATAATTACTAACAAAATATATATTTAACCCATATTTTCAAAACTAACATAAACTAAAAATAATTATAAAAATTACACAAAATACACAAAAATTATAAACTAAATTCTAAAATTTATAATAACTACCAATAGCACCAAAAATCACAATTTCGTAATTTATTTAATTAATTTACGAAAATTAATAAAATAATAATAATATATTCAAAAATTCACAAAAATCAAAATAAATTCCAAAAATCATACAAAAATTCATAGAGGTAGATTAAGCTTCCAGGAACAACTTTTGTGAAGGAAGTTTGCAAGATTCAAGCTAAAAAAAATTTGAAACCCTAGGACTCCATAAACAAAAATCAACAAAAACTCAATCAAATGGAGATTAAAGCTTAAACTAAGCTTGGATTAGTGCTCACCAGTGCAAGAGGAAAAGAAAGACACCAGAATCGAAGAAAATGGTGACAGGAAGTGATGGAGGCATAGTGATAGGGGAAGAATTGGACGTGCACGGGGAAGAGAAGAAGGAAGCTGTGTGTTTTTTTTTTTTTTTTGTTCTTCACATTTTCTTATTTGTTTGCTGTGAGTTTTTGGTTGGTTTTTAATATATGGTATGTATGTATGTATGTATGTATGTGCTCATACATGGCATGCATGTATATATATATATATATATATATATATAGTCACACATATAATAATAAACACACACATGCAAATTAAACTCACGTAAAATAACACTTAATAATAATGATAATTCTAATAAAATAAATAATAGAATTTGATAAAAAAAAATATTAGAATTAACAATGCTCTAAATTAAATATTATTAAAATAGTTCTATTAGAAATAATAATTGTAAATAATGCAAATTAAATGTCCAAAATAATAAATTTCAAAATAAAATATTTACGTTGAAAAATATAATTAAACATAAAATAATAAATATTAACCAAAAATTAATTAAATAATTAAATATAACTTTTAAATTTATTAATGCTGCATATCTCATTTTAAAATAAATTAATTTAAAAACTAGGGTTATTACAATCTCCCCTCCTTAAAAGAATTTGTCTCCAAATTCAAGAAAAGAAAATTACAAGAATCAAGGAGGAAAGAGATACGGGTAAGAAGCTTGTATCTCAACTTCAGTCTCCTAAATAAGCTCTTCCACTTTGTTGCTTTGTCACAATACCATGACCATCGGAAACTGCTTCAAACATAACTGTCGAGCTTGATAATCTACAATCGCCATTGATTCCTTCTTGAACTTCAGACCTTCATTGACTTCTACCTTGTCCGGCTGCAACATGTGCGAAGGGTCTGAATTACACTCTCTCAGCATTGAGACATGGAACACTGGACGCACTTGTAGTAGATTTGGAGGCAAAGCCAACCAATATGCAACCTTACCAAGTCTCATCACACCATTCTTCGAAGACACCTTCGAAAACATAGTCCCTAATCTGAAATTCCATATCTCTGTGTCTTGGATCCACATAGCTCTTCGGCCTGTTAACTGTGGTCTCTAATCTTCTTCTGATTAAAACTTTCTCCACTGCATTCTTGACAATCTCAGGTCTAAATAAGACTTTCCTTTATACAAGCCTCATGTGGTGTCATTTCAATACTACCATGGTAGCTGTTATTATAAGTGAATCCCATAAGTAGCAAATAATCAACCCAGCTACCTCCCGGATCCAAAATACACATCTTCCACATATCTTCCAGTGTCTAGATCGTCTTCTTAGACTGACTATTTGTCTGAGGATGAAAAGCAGTACTAAAATCCAACCTGGTGCCCATCGCTTCCTGCAACTTCTACCAAAATTGAGAGGCAAACGCTGTACCTCTACCATATACAATGGACACAGGTATTCAACGCAGGCACACAACGTGCTTCATGTACAGTTTAGCCAACTTAGCTACAGAATAAGTGGCTTTCACAGGCAAGAAATGTGCAAACTTGGTCAACCTGTCCACAATCACCCAGATGGAATCGTATCTATCCTTGGAACGAGGTAAACCAACCATAAAATCCATAGCAATCCTTTCCCACTTCCACTTAGGAATAGGAAGAGGCTAAAGCTTCCCAGAAGGCTTTTGATGCTCAGCTTTCACCTGCTGGCACATCAGACACTTAGTAACATAATCAGCGACATCCTTCTTCAGTTCATCTTACCAGTACAAATCCTTAATACTGTGGTACATCTTGGTAACATCTGGATGTACACTATAAGCTCATTCCGTAGCTTATATAGAATCTCTTTTCTCAAATTTCAACATCAACCCTATTTAATTAACTTGTGCATCTCTTACCAACAGATCATTCTATGATGAAATGCTATGATGAATGTTATGATGAAATGTTATGATGAAATGCTGGAATGAAATGTTATGATGAAATGTTGTAATAAGATGCTATGATGATATGAGGAAATACTATAATAATGTCAGATCTTATCCTCTAAAGCTCATGTAACCCTTGGATTAACGGTCTTCTTCAGCAACTGGAAACTGTTCTAACAAACATCTGTTCACACAAACTTCACTTTCTTCTGAGTTAGGCGGGTCATAGGAGTTGCAATTCTAGAAAATTCTGCTCAGATCTCCTATATTACCTAGCTAAACCTAGAAAATTGCAAATCTCCATAGCTGTAGTCAGTCTGGGCAACTCAGATATTGCTTCAATCTTTTATGGATCAACTTGAATACTATCTTTAGATGCCACATGTCTAAGAAAAATAACACTCTCCAACCAGGGATCACACTTCATGAATTCGACATAGAGCTGACATTCTTTTAGTGTTTGTAGTACAGTCCTCAAGTGATATGCATGCCCTTTGATTCACTTCGAATATGCTAGTATATCATCAATGAAGACTACTACAAACTGATCCATAACTAATGATAACCCGACTTCAAATCAATCTTAAAAAAGAACTATGCACCTTGAAGTTGATTAGACAGATTATTTATCCTCGGAAGAGGATACTCATTCAGTTCTATGTAATCAATGCACAGTCTGGGTGTACCATCCTTCTTCTTCACTAACAGAACTAGTGCACCCCAAGGAGAAACACTAGGTCTGACAAAACCTTTGTCTAACAGATCTTATAATTGCTCCTATAGCTCTGCAAGAGCCATTCTGTAGGGCTACATAAAAATAAGAGTTATATCAGGAACCACATTGATACAAAATTCAATCTCTATGAGGTGGTAAACCTGACAACTCATCAGGAAAAACATCAGGAAACTCACAAGCAATTAGAACATCTGTTAGAGATAACTTCTCCACTAAAGTATCTCTAACTAGAGCCAAGTATTCCTGACAACCCTTCCTCAGCATCTTCCTAGCAGTGATAGTGGAGATAAGATTCTAAGGTGCAGAACTCCTATCATTAACAAACTTAAACTCTTCTTCATCAAGAATTCTGAAATTCACCTTTTTACTCCAACAATCAACCACTGCATAGTGCTGAAACAAATAATCCATTCTCCACATTACACCAAAATCCATTATACCCAAAAGACTGAATTCACAAATAACTCTATGAATCTCAGTTCTCAGTTCGGATGCCAATGTATGTCGAACTTAATCATGCATCATACAATTCTACCAGTCTCCTCTTATACTGTATCATGTCTTCAACATGATGTAACAGATTGAAGAGTTTATAGGTATTCTTCTCAATTGACTGCTCTTTTCTTACTGTGTGCAATAACAGCCACAAATGATTATCCTTCCTTGAAAATGGATGGAAATATCTTAGAAATCACTCTTTAACTCACATTATGTGCTGCAGTCAGAACTGGCAGCTTCACCATCAAGAGTACAAGAGTGGTTCATCTTCCTTAGACATCTTCCAATTCCTTCGTCAAAGCATATATAAAACAATTATTATGCTTAGTTAAGTGCTATCAAGTTCACATTAACCTTGGCTATCTTAGCCACAAATGCTCCAAGTTAAAGTTCAAAAGGGATGCTTGTACTGCTTACAATGACTACCTCGACCTTTGAGTTACAGTTGCCTTTAACCTACCCCTATACTAGATAGATGTAGTAGGGCTAAAACTACAACCATAACTTCAACTTGAAAAGACCGACTACCAATATTGTCTATACAGAAGAAATAATTTGCATTCACTATGATCTGCTGTACTATTAAAGGTATCGACACTACACCCTACGAAACTTCTGTTGCAGAAGCAACATCATCATAATGCTAAGCCACAGGCTCCTCACTCTGCTGTTCTTGCTATCTACGATGATCATCTGGCCTTCTAATTCCATCTCTACCATTACGCCTAACAGGCTGCACAAGGGGTAGAACCTTATACTCAAAAGATTAACTATCATCTATCTCATCGACTGATGAAGTGACTCACGCTCGCTGCAATCAGAAAAGAACAAAAATAAAAAAAAAATAATTCAACCAATCATAACATCAACCGACACCCTAATGGTTACGTGGAATTCCTAATGCAAGGAAAATTTTTTAAAGACATGATCGAACCTAATTTAACAACAGTAGTGCCAAAAAAAACATGACTCGATAACGTAGGTCCACATCTCTAAACCTAGACTCTAATATCAACTTTGTCACGACCCAAAACTAGGAGTTATGACCGGTGCTAGGGAACGGGAATTCTTTCGAATCCGAAACCTGTAGCAAGCTTTAGAAAATAAAAACATGCAATAAAAAAATAAAAGTACAACTGAATTAAAATTTTTCGAATCAAAATTGTTTGTCAGTCTTTCACAGAACATGATGTGATAGCCAATCTAATACAATATATTAGTGGAGAAACAAGAGGCTTTTTTATCAGACGCAAACTTCAGAACTCAAATTTTTATGAAATTGACAAATTTTGTCGGTTGACTAAAACATTTGCAATTCATTAATTTCTGTTGAAACAAAAATCTAAGTCATTGAATAAACTATTTTGCAAGGCTTCTGCCAGAGTTGGTGCATCCATGCCTTCCCGCAAGCCATGTTTTGCTACAAGTAATTTTTGGCCAATAAATCCATAACCCATCTTGCGCATACCGTCAAATATAGCAGCATACCTTCCAGCATCCACATTGCATTTTAGATACCAGGTTGAGAAGTTCATTTTGCTGCATGTGCTTGTGCAGCCTCACCTTGAGCTCAAGTAGTTTCAACTTGGGCATTCTTCCATTGGTTTAATATGTCCAAAGCATGTGCTATCACACTAGCAGCTGATTGTCGTGCACTATGAAAAAACCCATTGTCTGTCCTAAACATGATTGATAGATACCGTTTGTTTATGCATCCTCTCAAAACAAAGTTATGCACCTTAGGAGGATGTGATGAAGGTTATTACTTACCACTTTGTTTACTTTATACTAAGTAAAAAAAAAAAGAAATTAAATCTCCAGCACAAATCAACAACAAGTAGGGTTTGAACTATACAATTCATAATGTCCTTGTAAAAAAGCAATCATTGGACCATTCATTCACTAATTATATCTAATCCCATTTTTATATTGATGAAACTATTATCGATGGATATATCTCTTTTGTCTTTTTGTAGCTTTTTAATGGCTCAAAATGCAGTCGGTAAATAAAACCAACAAATTTTACTCCACAAAAACAGAGGATCTCAGCAAAACTCAAAACTAAAGCACTGGAAGTTGCTGAACAAATGAACTTCTAACTATATCATCTTCTAAAGATCTCATCAACACTAATGGTCTGTTGCCAATGTAACTGAAATAACTACACTTGTATATACTTGAAATTTTTGTAAACTTGTCGTTCGGTTGGATGCATATACTTGAATGAGCTTGTACTTTTTTTTTCTCAAGCTCCATGGATAATTCTTTATTGTGTATAAAACTAGGAAAGAGAAAAGCATTTCTCGTTCATTGTCTGGAAATGACTCAAATAGTTATGTACTTGGAGTTACATATTTGATATTGAGAGAACTGAAAAAAATTGTAATAATTTCAAAGCAAATAACTCTATTATTATTGCTATTATTATTATTTTTAGAATAACTCATTTCATTATTAATTAATCAGATAATTTATATTGCCCAAGAACATTAATTAATTAATTGATGACCATGTGTGTGATATTTCGAAGGCACTAAGACGGATTATTAGATGCTTCTAATATATTTTCTTTAACATGATGATAGAGAAGAAGAAGAAACTTTTCAAACTTTTATATTTAATTTATATTAAACGAGTTTTTCAGCTTCAAATAAATTATTCAAATTTTTTTTATTAATAAAGAGGCTAGATGATTTTAATATTAATAGACTACATAATAAGATACTATATATACTATATTCTGACTATCCTATTTTATTGAATTAATGATAATATATAATCCTAATGGAATTAAGTAGTCTTGCATTTATGATAGCGTAGGCAGGTTTTCTTTTAAAAAATAAATTATTTAATTTCTTATTAATATAATAAAAATATCTAAAATTACATAAATTTATTGTATATTTTAAATATTATTAAAATCTTGCTTGCTCCAATAATTTTAAATTGCAGGAAGTCTTGTAATTTTCTAAAGGAAAATGTTGGATGTCGTAACACGTGATATCCAACAGTGAAATTACAGAGTCATTTTACTAAAATGACTCTACTCAATTAGATAGAGCCCTTATATTTGAGGGTAAAAATGGAAGTAAAATTTTTTTTATAGGAACTTAACTAATAATTTTATAAAAACTTGGGGTTATTTATCGCTAGTTGCAACGTCTAAATTCCCGATATCATTCTCCTTTTCTAAATATATCTTTACAAATGTATAGATACGTAAATGAATTCCAATATGCATAATACATCCCACAAATAGAACAATTGATATGGACACAGAAACACCATGTAAAAACCACACATAACCGGTGAATCATTTAAGAAACTTTCCAAACGTAAATAGTGAAGAATAAAATTCAGAGAAAAAGAGAGAAAATTCAAGGGAAATATTTTTCCATGATATTGAAAGAAGGGTTACACCCCTTTATATATACATACAGGAATCTTAATCACAACTTAATGAGGAATAGAATAACATCCTAAATAGAATATAACTTTATTTCTAATTGTATATAAATATTTACTTCCTAATATATATAATAAAAATATTTACTTCCTCAATAGGAGAATGTTTAACTAGCTTGCAGCAAATGGATTGAAGTGAACCAAAGGTCGAAATAGAAGTGGATTGGCCAAGCCCATAACCATGCCTGCTTTTGTTTCCATATTATTAACCTGCTGGGCCTTCCCTCTATCACTATCTCCATGTCCAATAAGTTTCCAGTCAAAACATTGAACTATAGATGCAATAGTTCCATGCATATAAATTGAAAGCTAAGTGTGAAGCAGGGCAGCTTCTCCTTCCTCCTCCAAACGGAACAAAACTTTGCTTATAATTATTAGTTTCCTTTTCTTGCAAGAACCTTTCTGGGCAAAACTCATTAGGATTATGCCATAAATATGGATTCCTCATTATCGTATACGATTCGATTATTGCTACAATTTCTTTAGGTATATCAAATCCTCCAATTCTTCAATATTCGCGGCATTCTCTAGGCATTGCAGGTATTGCTGGGTACAGTCTCAGTGTTTCCTTGACCACTGCTTGCAAATAATGGAGACTTGAGATATCAGACTCTTCTACTAGTCTGTTGGTCCCAACAAGTGTCTCTATCTCTTCTCTTAGTTTCTTGAATGCATTAGGATGGTTGATTAGCTCTGCCATGATCCACTGCATGGTTACTGCTCAAAATCCTGATCATAAGAACAAAAAGGCATCATTGAATGAGTGAAGTGCTTGTTGTAGACTTGCATATAGCATAAGCAAATTTGATAAAGGGTGACAAAATGATCACGAATAATAAAGATAGAGTGCTCAGGCCAATTAAGAGGTTTCAATTTTGAACTCCAATTAAAAATATTACCATAATAAAAGATTTTATGTGGGTCTTGTTAGTGACCTTGGCTTTGATGACTTGGAAAGCCAAAACCTAATACTACATTAGTGAATTCTAAATAACTTGATATTATTGATTTGGCCTTTCAGGATCATGATAAAATTTCTCATTGTTTTTCTGGAACTCCGCATCTTTATCCTGATACACTTGGAGAAGAATATCCACAAAATCTTTATTTCTTCTTGCCTATAAAAGTGGCCTTTATTAGCTTTCTCTTCGTGATCCTCTAAAATCTTGTCCAACAATTCCTCGAACTTTCTTGGTACATTACGTAGTTGTTTCCTATTGATCCAAAAACCTAATTTCTTAAAAGGACCCAACATGGTAGCTATATATACCCACCTTTCCAACGAGTTCCATGGACCCTAAGACCAACTCTCTACACTTCTCAGCCTCATCTTCTTCCTCTGAACATCTCGTGCTCATTACCATCCTGCATATGATGTTATTTGCTAGCTTCATCAACTCGTTGCGTAGATCAACAATTTCATTTTTATTAGCTCTCTACCATTCTGATCAAGAAACGCCTCTGTTCTTCCTATCGAATGGCAAGGGATCTTTCAACCTGTCGCGTTGCAAGCAATTCTGATAAACAAATTTTCTTCATGAACTTCCAGTAATCTCCATAAGGAGAAGTGAGAAAGCCGAACTTTCCGAATAGTAACTTATCTTCAAAAGGAGATTTGGGTCTTTCTGCATGGACATATCATTGGTTTTAAAAATCTCTGCAGCAAAGGATGTTGTTGACACAAGAAGTAGAGCACAAGAGCCAAGGCGGAGATATAGAAGAGGGCCATATTTAGACGATGGATATGGGAAGCATTTAGTTACCACTGGGCTAAGGAGGTGGAAATGGCCGATGAGCGGAAGTGCTGGCGGGCTTGGCGGCAGGCGGAGTGTTAGCTTAGTTTGGTTCTTGATGAAGAGGTTTCGAAGAAGAAGAAGGCTTAAGATTACCCCAAGAAAAAAAGATGAAGTAGTATTGGACATCACCAATGATTGCCATTGCTAGACTTAATATTGAATTATATCTTGAAGCTTAGGCTTCAGAATACAAATAAAATTGCATATGCCAATCTCAAATTAAATGATAATCTCACCTCATTTTCTTTAATGTCAAATTATTAAGGAGAAAATGTTTTCTTGCGTGAAGCATAGTTTCAGCATATTAATTATTTTATATGAGATCAATAAAGAGAAGTAAGTATAATTTGATCATTTATATTGACCCAAGACGATTAATTAATTCACTGATAATCAGGCTTATATGATTTTGAAGGCACTAAGTCGATTACATACGTGAAACTCCTAAAAAAGATTTTCCTAATTATAATTATGATTAAAAAAAGAAAAATCATTTCAAGATTCCAAGTCTAATTAATTGATATACTCGTTTTCTTTGCTTGTGAAGTAATCATATTTCTAATTGCAGTAAACTATATCTTTTGTGAAAGTAAAAAAAGTAGTTAAATGGTAATTTCTCTCCTAAAGTATCATGAGCTGTAGTGTTTAAATTCTACCATTATTAATTTAAAAAGAGAGCACTGCCTCCTATTGTATAATCTATTGATGACTAGATGATATGACCTTCATTTAACCAAAAAAAACTATATTATTTAGCTAAATGCATATGAGAATAAAATGTATTATCATGTTTTTTTTTTTTCCAACTAGTAGAAATGGTTAATTCTCAACTATAAGAGAGTGGAGTACATTTTAAATATATTTTTTAAAATCATTACGAAACCAAACCAAACAAATCATAAATTCATCTAAGAAATCAATAAACAGATCACAAGTGTACTCCATCTAAAAATTAAACCCTAGACTTCAGTTTTGAAGTTTCAACGCAGTAACGTAACTATATTGGTTTGCACGTCATTAGCTTGCATTTTCAATATTAAGTAAATATTGTTATGCATACCTGTAAATGTATCAAAGATATAATATTATTTTGAAAGTTTCAAATATTTGTGTTGAATAATTCTTTCTTATGTACATGTACCCCATTTTTAGGGCAAATAGTGCCCATAATTTACAAATGATATTGAGTCATCAAAAGAAATGGCTTTGGGTTTAATAAATTGGAGTGGTGCTTATCATATTGAGTGGTGCTTATCATATTGAATAAATATTCTTACATGCAATTTATGAATTACTTAATTTATAATTTTAAATTTAAATTACCAGTAAATGAATTTATCGCGTATGTATAGTTTATGGTTACTTTATTTTTTATAAAGTAAATTTTATTTTGTTAATAACCACTATTAAATAATTTAATACACTCTTATCCAATAGTGATAAAATAAAGTGAAAAAAAAGTAAATAAAAAATGAAGTCACCTTAGAATTCCTCTATGGTGTATCATAAAAAAAGACCACATTTTTAAAATTAAGAAAAACAGATTATTATTTTGGAGGTCATTTAGATGGCTATAGTTGCAGAGGGTTTATAATAGCTTTTACAGAAAAGGAAAATGATAAAATCTATCATGAACTATATGTCAATTATCAATCTAATCATAATTTCAAAGTTGTATTAATTTGCTCCTCTAACTTTAAAAATTATACCAAATCTATCCAAACGACATTGAGCTTGTAACATAGATAATGTGACAATCTGACATGACATAAGAGTGGCTGATATGACAAAAAACTTGAAACTCACCTTATCAATTATATCCTGAACTATAAACCAATTATCAATCTAATCATAATTTCAAAATTATTTCAATTTGCTCCAACTTTTTGAGTTGTGTCAAATCTATCAAGAAGTTAATAAACTTGTACCAAATAGCTACAATGGCCATCTTTTGTGACATAAGAGCATCTGACATGGTAAAAAAAAAGTAAAAATTTAAAACTTACTGTTTTCCAAATTAGAATCGCAAAATAGAAGAATATATGGTTTGAATAATGAGATCATGACATGCAAATGTGAAAACATAGCTTGTTTGAAGATATCTTGAAACTTATGCAAATCCAGGTCAATTGTTTTGATGTTGTCCTCGTTTTAAAGTATGGTTTTAACAAAAAAGACTTCATAAAAAATTGAAATATTTATGCAAAATCAAAACACTAAAAAGTATCATAAAGTCCAAGTAGTAAGAAATTTAAATATTTTTAAATAATATTATAATTTCAAGCTTTATATATAGAGAAAATAAATGTTTGAAAAATTTTAACCGGTTTATGGCAATTACATATGTATTAGATAAAAAAATGTAAAAGTATAACTAAAGTTTGAGTTTAATTTTGTTATGTCAGATACTCTTATACCATATAAGATGGCTATTGCAGCTATCTGGCATAAACTTATTTACTTATGGATAGATTTGACACAACTTGAAAAGTTGGAGGAGCAAATTGAAATGATTTTGAAATTATGATTAATTTGATAATTATTCTATAGTTAAGAATAGAATTGATCAAGTGAGTTTTAAGCTTTTGTCATGTCAACCACTCTTATGCCATGTCAGATTGGCACATCATCTCTATCACAAACTCAATATCGTTTGGATAGATTTTAAACAATTTTCAAAGTTATAAGATCAAATTGATACAATTTTGAAATTAGGATTAAATTAATAATTGGCTTATAATTCAGGATAAATTTGATCATTTTCCCTTATAGAAACAATATATACATCACAACTAACAATCAGATTTGTAATACATAAATATTAAAAGACATATTATTTGTTGGTCAAGTGTTAGATATTTATATATTATAATTTTGGCTATTTGATAGTCTGAAATCTTCACAATATGTAAGAATCTTTTAGATGATTTTTTGAATAAAGCATTAAATAATTAAATATATGGGCGGCCCATGAAGGTATAGATGGGTTAAAGAAGCAATTTACCTCATAAATTTGGGTGTGATAGTCAATTAGTTTAGAAATTAATTTTCTGCTTAATAATCCCATCAACTTGGCAAATATGACAAATTAGTCTAGATTAGTTCAAAAAAATTCAATTCATTCCACAACTTTTTTTTTAACTATTTCACCCCAACACTTTTATACATTGATTAATTAGGTTCAATTTATTAAATTTTAAAAAATATAAGACATGAATTAGTAAAAATTAAATTTAAAATTTTGATTCGATTTAAATATTAATAAATAATTAAAAATTAAAGTATAGAAAAATATAATTAAAGTTCGAATTTTTTTGCATAAATTTAAATTAAAATAATTATTTTTAACAAATTTAATAATTTAATTTTTAAAATTATGTGCCTTTCATATTTTTAAATTTGATATGAACTAAACCAAATTACTAATTTATAAAATATGTTAGACTAATTAATTAAAAATAATAATTTTTAGTAAATTCAATTTTATTATTTTATCATAAAAAAAAAAAAAACAAATCTTCCACATTTTATGTGGGTAGTTTACATCATTTTTTTTTGTTTAATTTACTTAAAATATTTTATATATTAGTGATTAAATTCAATTTATATCACATTCAAAAATATATGAGATGCAAAATTTTAATAATTAACTTATTAAAATTTTTTAAATAAGAACATTTTCTAATTTTTCTCTATTTCATTATATATATTTAAATTTTTAATGTTCTCAATCTCTTACTTTTACTCATATGTTTTTTTATATCTCTTAATATCTATGATTGAAAAATTAAAAATTAAAAACATTTGATAATTTTGATTTCATTTTTAGTGAAATTTTGAGAAGTTGAGTAGATGATGCAATTTAATTTTTTAATTTTGAATTTTTAAAATAATTGATGATTTTAATTTGTTTTTTAGTAAAAAATTAAAAATAAATTATATTTATATTTTTAAAATTTTCTCCTTTTTAATGTGAATATACAATTTAAAGTAAACTAAATTGAAAATCTAAAAATTAAAACTTCAAAAATAATATTTATAATTTACCTATAGTTAAAAATTTTCACGTTCTCAATCTTTTATTTTTACTCACATACTTTTTATAGATCTTAATATCTATTTAATAGTTTTTAAAACTACAATAATAATTATTTAATTATATATATGAGTACTATTTAATTATAATTAAAAATATAAATTGATAGAACTAAATTTTTTTACTTTTAATTTTTTAAAAATAGATCATTTTAATCTAAATTTATGTAAAAGATTTAAAAGTTTTTTAAATGGAATATTAATTCCTAAAAAAAGTAAATATTTTAAATTAAAATTTTTACTAATTCATGTCTTTCATATTTTAAAATTTGAAAAATTGAATCTAATTATTCAACATATAAAAGTTTTAGGTGATTTAGTTAAAAAATTGAACTGAGTTGAATATTTTTAAAAAGCTCATCATATGGGCCAATTGGCCAAATTTGCAAAGGCAATGGGATAATTAGTCAGAAAGTTAATTTTTGAGCTAATTGACCATTACGTCCAAGTTGAATGGGCAAATTTCTACTATAGCCGACATAAATGGGTTGTGTGTGGATGAGCAAAGTTTATATTTTTCTAGGATGCAGCTGGGGGAGCACATTAATTTCTTGTGGAAAGGATAACTTATATTAATTGCCATAATTGAGCTGTTGAGCGGGAACGTGCTGGTGGAGCTATCTTGGGAGAAGCAGTTAATGTACGAAATATACAAAATGGAGCTTTGCCAATAGCCAAACACAACAAAACATCCAACTCCATTCAACAGATACTTTAACTGACAAGCATCTTCAACAATTAATATTCATCAAATTCCTTTGTTCTGTTTTCACTTTTAAAGTTTTCTTGTAGTATTGTTTCAGTCACATTTTACAATGATTCTCCAGCTTATTTATACAATTCCTTACTATTTACTACCATTCTATAGTTGTTTCCAATGATTCTCTACTTCTAAAAATTTTCCATTTTTCTTAATTTTCTAGCTCTTTTGTTTCAAACGAGGCATTTCTAATATTAATTAGCTATTGTTACAACTCAAAGAAGAACCCTATAAGCTTAGGTCACTTAGCTTATAAAAGAAAATCATTTGTTAAAAGTCAGATACTTTAGGTTGAGTACCTTATTTGCAAGTGGCATGCTTAATTTCCGTAGTTCAAGGGCTAGAGACGAACAAATTTTGGCACGTTAGGTGGAACACTACTGAAATGCTGAAGATAAGAAGTAGTTTAGGAAATGAAATTGTTGAGGCTCAATATTGCAACAATAGGGCAGGAAGGACTCGTATCTCAACTCGTAGAACAATTCAAAAAAAGCATTGCATCTTTAAATGCCCAACAAAATCAGAAAGTGCAAAACAATCTAATAGAAGAGAGTGTCAAAAATTCAGGTGATGGAAACTCTCAAGCTTATGTTTCATTAACTGATATAAAACTTTTTGCAGAAGAGCGGCAAAGTAAGAGCACAGACGATACATGAAAGTCAATTCAAGCTTTTCTAGGCTATAAATAATATCACTGAATTGATGAGTGTCAACTGAATGGTCGGCATCAACAGAGTGCTCAAAGCCAACAAAGCTCCCATATTCCAGTGCAAGAGGCCGCTCCTAGGTATCCTACAAGACACAACTCTAGCGAACCCAAGCGACAATCATTGGGACCATTCAAGAAGTTGGGGCTCCAGTCGTCCTTAAGCTGTAAATCCAGAGAAATTTTCCCAGCCCACAAGCTGGAGGAGAAATTTAATTTTGTCAAAAGAACTCTAAATGACCAAGTCAAAATAAGGTTGATGCTCAAGCTGAGACATCTAATTGTTGTTTCCATGACCATTTACAACAACTCCATTAAAAAAAAGGGTGCATTAGTGACAAAATGCATCCCGTAGGTGAAATGTGGGTCGTTAAGAGAATTAACGACAAACTTACTAATCAATTGCAAAGTTTAACAATGGTTAATATTCCATCGTAAAATTTCAGTCCTAAAAATAACCAGTATCTGTCACTAATTAGCAACAAATTGATTTTAAGACTTTGCAATAGATTTAGTGATGACTAATTATTTTTTTAATATTCCTTTTTGTTATTATTATATAAAATTCATATTAAAAATTATGAAAATACAACTGTTTATAATAAATGAAAATAAAAATGAATAATCAATGTAAAAATATATATAATCAAATAAATACATAAAGAAATATACACACATACACATATCAATAGTAAGTAAAAATATATATAAAATAAAAAAAATACAAACAATACCAATAAATTTTACTAAGAAATAATTACACAATCTTGCTCAATCTTATTATGATTTTTGTGTCAATATTTCTTAATTAGAAAAATTCACTGTCGATGTATGTATTTTCAAGTTAATTGATCAAGCCAACAAATAGTGTTTCTTATCTAAATTATTTAAATTATTGAAATTAATTAAATTATTCACCTAAATTCATAGAATTTAACTAAATTAACAAAATTATTAATCTAAATTAACAAAATTAGCTATATTATTATTCCAAATCAACTAAAAATATTCAACAAATTATTTATCTTAATTAACTACATAAACTAAATTAACTAAATTATTCTTTTATTATATTCAACACATTATTTATCTCAATTCACTAAATTTACTTTTTTTAACAAATATATATATATTTCACTAAATTTATTGAATTCTCTAAAAATATTCTAAAAATGATATATATATATATATATATATATATATATATATATATATATATATATATATATATATATATATATATAATACCTGCACTGTGAAAGATTGGTGGCGCAGTGATGATCGGAGGTAGGAGGATTGAAACTGCTGCCACTGGGGAGGTTGATGATGTTGTGGGGGAGATCGGCCGATGAGATTGTTGCCTAATGTTAGGTGGTGGGAGAAGGGTAGCACAATTTTTTTGAAGTTATTTTACGAAACTGAGAGAAGTGAGCACATTTTGCCCACAACAATCACTGCCGTCACTAATTTTTAGGCCACCTAAAGCCCTTAGCAACAGATTGTCAAATTCGTTACTAAGTGGTGCTAACGTCATTAGCGGGCTTTTACCAATTTTGGGTAAAATAAAAATTTTATTCCAACTTTAGGATAATTTTTAAATAAATTTCAAATTTAGGATAAAAAATAATTAAAAATTAATAATAATAAAAAAATCATTTCCGTCATTTGAAGTGACAGAAATCCTAAATGACAAAGCATTTCCACTGATCAATATGGCTGTAGACACTCGATTTGGTCGGCCCATATTAGGGGACGAATCAAGGGACGCTCGCTTTGGCCGGTTTATTGTTAGACCCAATGATGAGAATGTGAAACTTGGACATAAGATTGAAGCCCGAAATCTTTTTGAAAATAGACCTAAGAGCCTAAACCCAAAGAACCTAAACCCATGAAACACAACTTCAAGCCCAAACTATTTGGCCCAAATCTATAAGTCAAAGAGGTCTCTTTGGCAGTTGGGTGAAGAGGAAGAGACGATTGCCTCTTCACCAAGCCACTTGCTGCTACATTAAATGACGTTTATCAAGAACAGTAAGTTGTTAGGCCCTCACCTGTTCTTGCTCTGCAATTATAGCAAGAATAACTGGTTTTTGGAGAAAAGTTGTGGGCTAAAAAGGGGATGGTAATGATGAAGAGAATAGGGGTAGGGATCAAGTCGGGGAAATATAAAATGAAAAGAAAGGATTCACAGAAAAAAAAATGGGGGAGGGGTTCACATAAAAAAGAAAAAAAAACTAGGGGTTGACAGAGAGAAAAAATTTTAGAAGTTTAGAGAGGGAGAAGAAAGTGCAAGCTCTGAAACAAAAAAAAAAAGAAGAAGTGAAATCGATATTTGAGAAGAAGAAGGGAGAAACATTGCATTCGGGAGTATAAAAATCAAGTCCATACCTCTGATCAATTGCAAAGTTTAACAATGGTTAATATTCCATCGTAAAATTTCAGTCCTAAAAATAACCAGTATCTATCACTAATTAGCAACAAATTGATTTTAAGACTTTGCAATAGATTTAGTGATGACTAAATATTTTTTTAATATTCCTTTTTGTTATTATTATATAAAATTCATATTAAAAATTATGAAAATACAACTGTTTATAATAAATGAAAATAAAAATGAATAATCAATGTAAAAATATATATAATCAAATAAATACATAAATAAATATACACACATACACATATCAATAGTAAGTTAAAATATATATAAAATAAAAAAAATACAAACAATACCAATAAATTTTACTAAGAAATAATTACACAATATTGCTCAACCTTATTATAATTTTTGTGTCAATATTTCTTAATTAGAAAAATTCACTGTCGATGTATGTATTTTCAAGTTAATTGATCAAGCCAACGAATAGTGTTTCTTATCTAAATTATTTAAATTATTGAAATTAATTAAATTATTCACCTAAATTCATAGAATTTAACTAAATTAACAAAATTTTTAATCTACATTAACAAAATTAGCCATATTATTATTCTAAATAAACTAAAAATATTCAACAAATTATTTATCTTAATTAACTGCATAAACTAAATGTCACGACCCAAAACAGGGGCCATGACCGGCGCTAGGGAACGAAAATTCTTTTGAATCTGAAACCCATAGCAAGTCTTAAAATAAATTAAATCATGCAATAATAATAATAATAACATAAATAAAATATTATGCAGCGGAAATAAATCATAAAAATTAAAATAAGAATCCACCGATGAAATTAAATCAACATCCTCATCTTATATATAAATAAACTTTTAATACAAATTCAGTTCAAATCCTTAAAATATACAACTCACACAAATATAGTACAATATCCTCTTTCAATTTTTCAACTACTGCAGTGTCTAGATTATAAAATAAAACTCAGGTAAGCAGTTTATATAATGAAGCTGGGGCGGAAGAAATCCGACATATAGGTCTGCTACTGAGGTCTGAAGATAATGACTCTCCTGAAAAATAGTGAACGGAGGGGAGTCAGACCTCACTGAGTGAATTGCTATAATATATATACATGCATAACTAAATGATAATGCACACAGTCAATAGTATATATAATAAGTATATATACAAGAAAATGCACACAGATGCGACAAAATTATTTTATATATTTTTACTGAAAATCACAGTTTATGAAGGATCAAATAGAACCCTAGAAAATCGCAACCTCAAACAGTGTTAGACAACACTCTAGCCATATAGGCTCACTTATTCCAAATATATTCACTTATTCCATTTGGATAGTAAACTGGCCTTGAGACACTAAGTCAACCGAGCTCCAGCAGTCTAACTGTCAGTGTGATTGGCCCCGAGACACTTAGTCAATCGAGCTCCAGCAATCACACTCTCAAATCACATCACACACATCAAATAATCAAATTTAATAAATATCCACAAATAGGTTAGCAGTATAGCCTAAATGCTATCGTCGTACTGGTACATACTCGGTTCTAGTGCTGCCCACTAGGTAGCGCGTTCTATTGATATCCTTCATTAAAATATAAAACATTCATTCATAAATAAATGATGCATGAATTTGAAATAAATAGCAACATAAACCATATATATACTAGAAATATACCAAAAATAAACTAG
This sequence comes from Mallotus nudiflorus, assembly GCA_947683625.1. Lineage (NCBI taxonomy): Eukaryota > Viridiplantae > Streptophyta > Magnoliopsida > Malpighiales > Euphorbiaceae > Mallotus > Mallotus nudiflorus. The sequence continues at coordinate 1,606,511 of CANTUR010000172.1, forward strand.
GTATATTTCGAGTATATATACGTCAAATAAATCCAATTAAATTACAAAATAAACTAAAAATATACCAAGAATATACATTGTAATATCCCGTGTTTTTAAATATTTTAATACTGCATCGGGATATGCAGTGTTAATAATTTTTGTATATATATTATGATATTTTTGCGAGTTGATATGTATTTAAAACCTATTTTAATTATTGTGTATTATTTACAGTGCTTTACGTAAAATTTTCCCGGGACTTGCATTTTCGGGGAAATTTTCACGTAAATAATTTAGTATTAATTATTTTAAATATATTTTTGGACTTGCATGAACTCATACGTATTTTTAAATTACTAAATAAAGCCTATGTGTGTATATATTTATTTAATTAGGGTTTAATATATTACCCTAATATTTTATTAATTAATTATTTTTTTATTGTTATTTAATTATTTTAATTAATATTAAATTTTAAAATATTAAATATTAAGTGTGTGGTGTATATTTAATGTGTGTAATTTAATATTATTTTATTATATAGTATAAAGTATATATATATACATATAATACATTAAAAATCAAACTTTTTAAAAAATTACCGTTTTGCCCCCGACTACTCCTTCTTCCCCGATCTTCACCCTCACCGCCGACCGACGCCTGCAACTGCCGATTTCTCACCGTTGGTGTGCCGTCCAGTGTGCCACCACCTTCCCCAGCCTTCCTCGCCGCCTGTAGCAGCTGATTCCGGCGCCTGGAAACCATTTTTGGCTGGAGAAGCTGAAAGTCAAGCTAACGTCGTTCATGACGATTCCGGCCACCGTTTTCGACACTGCCAGTCTTTTTCTTCTCCTTGAGCTCCGGTGAGTGTGATTCTAGCTTTGGTTTGAGCTTAAATGGTCTTGATTTGCTTAGGTTTCGAATTTTTAATTTCGGCCATATTAGGGTTTTTGATTTTTTTGAGCTTTGAATTGATTGATTCATGAAAACTCCTTTCACAAATGTTGATCCTAGTAGCTTAATATTCACGTGTGAATTTTTGTATAATTTTTAGAAATTATTTTGATTTTTGGGTATTTTTGAATATTTTAATATTATTTTCTAATTTTCGAAAATTAATTAAATAAATTATGAAATTGTGTTTTATGGTTAAATTAGGTGTTGAAATGAATTATAGGAATTTATTTGGAATTTTTATGAATTTCTATGTATTTATTTTGAATTATTGAAGTTTATGTAATTTTGGGAAATTAGGGTTAATTGTGTTTTTAATTGGAATTAATTGGTTAGTTGAGTTTAATTATTGATATTATTGATAAATATGTCGAGAAAATTAATTTTGGATAATTATACTATTTTTGGTGAATTTTTGAAGTAATTATAGTATATTTATATATATATATAGGGGTATTTTGGTAATTTTACACAAAATTGACTAAAAATGTAATTTAATTGGTTTTAATAGTTATTTAAGGTATAAAAATTATTTTCACAAATTATTTAGTATTTTTAATTAATTAAAACTATTTTTCATGAATTATTTCAATTATATATATAATGTATGGTTTTTCTAATAAAATGAGTTCTTATCGGTTTTTAATGTGTTTAAAGGTTAATTATGTAATTTATACTTATAAAATGAATTTCTAGGTTATAAGGGTATTTTTGGTATTTTTAGAATTATTCTGTAATTGTGGACCCTGGTCGGTAGACTGTAGTTTGGAGTCCGATCGAGGGGTTGTGGTTGAGTGGTTGAGCCTGTATTTCGAAGTGTGTTTCTTTGCAGGGTCGGCTCTACTCTTTGAGTCGAGGGATGTTCGTTTTACAGGGGAGGTTCTGCTGAATTTTCGGTAGAATTCTCGTAAAACGTGATATCTGGTCGAACCCTAATCTCAATTCTGTGTTTAATATTCTAGATCGAGTTCTAGGATTTTCTGTTAGATTTATTCTAATGTCTGTCGTTATTGTTTGTTTAGTTGCGCCGAGACCGAGGGCTAATGGACCAGGCCCATCGGACCCATCTCATGGAGCGCACTAAGGTGAGTTACTATTTTATGTATATATGCTTAGGATGCATGATTTAGAAATATACGTTTTATTTTGATTAAAATGCATAAATAATGTGATTTGTATTTAAGTATATTTTTGGTTTATTTTTAGTTTATTTTTTGTATATATTAAATTATATGCATGTTTTGTAAATAAATTATATTTAAAATGTTTTTAAATATATTGCTAGCTTATTTTACAATTTGATTGGATTTATTTGACGTATATATATACTCGAAATATACCTGGTTTACTTTTGGTATATTTCCACAATATATATGGTTTATAATGTTACTTTATTTAATTTCATGCATCATTTATTTTATGAATGATTGTTTTATATATATTATTGAAGGATATCAATAGAACGTGCTACCTAGTGAGCAGCACTAGGACCGAGTACGTACCAGTGCGCCTATAGCATTTAGGCTATATTACTAACCATTTGTGGATATTGATTGAATTTGATTAATTGATGTGTGAGAAAGGAATTGGGAGTGTGATTGCTGGAGCTCGGTTGACCAAGTGTCTCGGGGCCAATCACACTGACAGTCAGACTGCTGAAACTCGGTTGACTTAGTGTCTCGGGGCCAGTCTACTGTCTAAATGGATTAAGTGATATATTTGGATTAAGTGAGCCTGTAGGGCTAGAGTGTTGTCTAACACTGTTTGAGGTTTCGATATCATAGGGTTCTATTTGATCCTTCATAAAAGATGATTTTCAATAAAATATATAAAATGATTTTACTGCATCTGTGTGTATTGCCTGCATATATACATATTATATATACTGTCGACTGTATGCATTGTCATTTAGTATGCATGTATATATATTATAGTGATTCACTCAGTGTGGTCTGACTCCCCTCCGTTGACTAATTTTTCAGAAGAGTCAACATCTTCATATCTCAGTAGCAGGCCTGTACGCCGGATTTCTTCCGCCCCTGCTTCTTTGTGTAAACTGCTTACTTGAGTCTTATTTTTATAATCTAGACACTGCAGTAGTTGTAAATTAATTATGGGATTTTATGTATTTTATTTATGTGAGATATTGTATTATATTTGAACTAGATTTGTATTAAAAGAATTTATATATATATGAGATGAGATTTAACTTGAATCCAGTTGGTGAAAATACTGTTGTGATATTTATGATTTTTATTTTTCGCTGCATTATATATTGTTATTATTATTATTGCAAGATTTATTTTATTTTTAGGCTTGCTACAGGTTTCGGATTCGGGGGTCATGGCCCCTATTTTGGGTTGTGACATACATAAAAATATTTTAAGAATAATTTATTAATAAAACATGCATATAATTTGAAAATATACCAAAATATACTCAAAATATACCTAAGTAATAATTAAATCATTTATGCATATTTATCAAAATAAACCATACATTTCTAAAATATGCACCCTAAAACATATATATATAAAATAACAACTCATAATTATTGCGCTTCTCGAAATGGGTCCAACGGGCCTGGTCCACTGAGTCTCGGTCTCGGCGCAACTAAACAAATAAATGATAACAGAAAATCATAATAAACCTAACAAAACTCCTAGAGACTCGATCTAGAATAATAGACATAGAATTAGAATAGAAATTCGACCGGACATCACGTTTTACGAGAATTCTACCAAAAATCCAGCAGAACCTCCCCTGTAAAATGGACATCTCTTTACTCAAAGAGTAGAGCCGGTCCTGCAAAAAAACACACTTCGAAAATAATCACAGAATTCTCAACCACAATCCCTCGGTCAGACTCCAAACTACAATTCACCGACTGAGGTCCACAATTCACAAAATATTCATTAAAATACTGAAAATACCCTTATATAATGCAAATACATTTTATCAATCCAAATTACATCATTAACCTTAAAACATGTTAAAAACCGATAAAAACCCATTTATTTAGAAAAATAGTATATTATATATATTTTGAAAATAATTTACGAAAAAATAGTTTTAATTAGTTAAAAATGCTAAATAATTTATAGAAATAATTTTTATACCCTAAATAACTATTAAGATCGATTTAATTACATTTTTAGCCAATTTAGTGTAAAATTACCAAAATACCCCTATATATATATATTACTAAAATTAATAAAAAATTCACCAAAAATATTAATATTACTCAAAATAAATTTTCTCAACATATATATCAATAATATCAATAAAGATACTCAATTAACCAATTAAATTCAATTTAACACATAATTAACCTTAATATCCAAAATTACATAAACCTAATAAATTCAAAATAAATATATAAAATTCACCAAAAATTACAAATAAATTTCTATAATTCATTTTAACACCTATAATTACCAATAAATACAATTTCATAATTTAATTAATTAATTTCAAAAATTAGAAAATATTAATAAAATAATCAAAAATACCCAAAAATAAAAATAAATTCCAAAAATTCTAAAAAAATTACAGCATATAGATTGACCTTCCAGGATCAAAGTTTGTGAAGGAATTTTTTATGAATCAATCAAATTGAAGCTAAAAAAAAAAAAAAAAAATCAAAAACTCAAGTAGGCTGAATTTGTAAAATTGAAACCTAGGGAAATCTAGACCATTTTAAGTGAAAGAAAGCTTGGAATCACAGTCACCAGAGCTCAAGGAGATGATAGAGACTAGCGGTGTTGAAAATGGTGGCCAGAAACGGCTTGATCGGAGCTAAATAAATTTTTGGCCTCTTTGAGAAAAACAGGTCAAAACTCACCGGAAAAGAGTGTTTCTGATGATGGAAATGGCTGGAGGTGGAGGAGGAAGGATGAAAGGCACAGTGACATCAAAGAAATCAGCTTGAATCGGCCAGAAATGGAAGAAAAATGGTGTTGGGCATTTTGGAGAAGAAGAGTGGCAATTCTGTAAATAAGGCAACTTTTTAGTTTTTGATTAAAAATTGTATATATATGTATATATATATATATATATGTCCACCTTATATTATAATAATATATATATACCCACACACAAATAATTCTCACCACACAAATATTTTATTATATTTAATAATTTTTATACTTATAATTAATTAATTAATATTAAACTTAAATAATAAAATTAAGGAAATTAATTAAACTCTAATTTAATTTAAGTAAGTGTACATGCATACTTTTTATTTAGCACTTTAAAAATTATATATGAGTTCATAAAAATTCGTAAAACTAGTCAAAATAAATATTATTAAATTATTTACGTGTTAATTTTCCCGAAAATAAAATTTTCGGAAAAATTTTACGTAAAGTACTTAAAATAATTAAAAAGACTTAATAAATAAATAATAAACTCATGAAAATAATCATCAATATAGATAAAAATTATTAACACTGCATATCCTGATGCAGTTTAAAAATATTTAAAAACTCAGGATATTACACTAAATTATTCTTTTATTATATTCAACATATTAATTATCTCAATTCACTAAATTTACTAAATTTTCTAAAAATATTCTAAAAATGATATATATATATATATATATATATATATATATATATATATATATATATATATATATATATATATATATATATATATATATATATATATATAGTAACTGTTGAGGAAGTAAATAGTTGTATTGTATATATTAAGAAGTAAATATTTGTATACAATTAGGAATAAAATTTTATTCTATTTAGAATGTTATTCTATTCCTAATTAGGTTGTGATTAGAATTCTTATGTGTATATATAAGGGGTGTAACTCTTATTTGAATATAATGGAAAAATATTTCCCTTAAATTTTCTCTCTTTTCTCTAAATTTTATTCTTCATGGTATCAGAGCATACCCTTTATTGAATTCTTGAAATCATATTTTTTTTCTTCCTTTGAATTCTTCAAATCTTCAAAATCATGACCATAAAAAATATATCTATCGTATCCCATGGAACACTCAATTTTATTCAAACCCTTCAAGATAATTCTCCCTTTCCCACAGGAATTATCTTGATGATACGAACTATACTCTATGGTCACAAATCATGGAGATGAGAATTGGAGCCAGAAATAAATCTGGCTTTCTTAATGGCACTACGCCAAAGCCACCAGCAGGAGATAAAGTGTTGAAAACTTGGCTCCTTGATAATAATCGAGTCAAAAGTTGGCTGATTGACTCCATGAGTCCGACATTGATGCAGTGATTCATCCGTCTTCCAATAGCAAAGGAGATATGAGATGCTGTCTCAAAAACCTTCTATGATGGATCTGACGAAACTCAGTTATTTGAATTGAACCAGAAATCATTCATAACACGTTAAAATGGTAAGCCATTACCTACATATTATAATGAACTTATTGGAATATTTTAGGAAATCGATGCCCCAATATGTGCATAAGGAGAGGATGTTAATGGAGTAGTATTACTCCATAAACAAATTACCCAGCTTCGAACACATACTTTCCTAGCCAGGTTTGATTCGGAATTTAATAATACTCAGAGTGAAATACTTCAGAAGGATCCACCTCTTGATCTCGAGTCTACTTATGCATATGTATGGAGGGATCACAACCAGTGACATAAGATGGAAGAGCCAAAGATACTGTCAGACCATTCTATACTTGTAGCAGCTCAAACTCATCCCCAGTTCAAAGGGAAAATACCGAGTAAATCCATCACATACATTTGTACTCATTGTGGTGAAGTTGGACACTCTAAGGAACGATGCTATGAAATTGTAGGATATCCAAAATGGTGGGATTTCAAGAGAAAGCCTTATAAGAAGCTCAGAAAGGCTGCCACCTGTAGTGGTACTAAACCAAGTGGTGATCTTGATGCAACATCAGGTATGATAAATCTTACTTGAAATAATACATGGATTATTGATATAGGTGCTACTGATCATATGACAAACTCTACTCACCATCTTACATCCATCCGCCCATCAACCCAACAAAATATTCTGACTGCTAATGGAGGAATAGCACCAGTCACTCATAAAGGATCAGTATCTAACTCTGACTCTTTTAATCTAAATACTATTCTTGTTGTTCCATCTCTTTCTTGTAATCTACTATCTATTGGCCAAATCACTGAAACCTTGAATTACACTATCAAATTTTGACCTAATTATTATGTATTTCAGGACATTGTAATGTACCAGATTCTTGGCTTTAGTGTTAAATGTGGAAAGTTGTACTATCTTGAGTTGTATGATAATTCAAGTCAGAAATCAAGTCAAGTTAATAGGGCTAGTAGAAGTTGCTCGAGTAAAGAGTAATTAATCTTGTGGCTTCATCGTCTTGGTCATATTTCTTTTCATTATCTTAGATAAATAAAACTATATTTATTTTTGAATACCACAAACTCGAAATTCAAGTGTGATATTTGTGAATTGGCAAAAGGCCACCGAATTTCTTATATACCAAGTTAAAATAAAAATTCAATTCCATTTATAACCATTCATTATGATATATAGGGACCTGCTCGGATTCCTACTTTATCTGGTGCTCGATATTTTGTAATATTTATTAATGAATTACCTGGATGACCTGGGTATCACTACTTTCAAATAAAGGAGATATGTGCTCCAAGTTCTAGAGTAAAATTTGAGTCTTATAGTTTGACAATGGTAGGGAGTATTTTAACTCAATTCTAAATGATTTCTGCCATAAGAAGGGCATTCGCCACCAAACATCCTGTGCCGGCACTCCTCAACATAATGGTATAGCTGAACGGAAGAATCGACAGTTATTGGAAGTTATCCGAGCATCATTATTTAACATGAACGTTCCTCGAGAATACTAGGGAGAGGCTGTTCGATCCGCTGCGTACCTCATAAATTGGACACCATTAAGAGTACTTGATTTTAAAACACCTCTTCAGAAACTTCAAGAACTTGTTATATCTCCACCCCTCAATAATCTCAAGCCTCGAGTCTTTGGTTGCTCGGCATATGTTCATCAGACACTCATAAAATTAGACCCTCGAGCTATCAAGTGTATATTTATTGGCTATGTAGATCTACAAAAGGGATATCGGTGTTATGATCCAAATACAAAGAAGATGTATGCCACTCGAGATGTTTAGTTTCATGAAATTCTCCTTTCTTCTCCCACTCTGAGTGCTCTCTTTAAGGGGAGAAAAATCCAAACCTCTTTGAATTTGAAGATAGCATTTTGAGTGGTCTGAATGTTGAAGATAACATTCTGAGTGTTCCGAGTCTGAGTCTCCTAAATGTTTAGAGCATTCATGTTTTGAGTCTGAGTCTCCCAAATGTTCTGAGCATCTCACAGACATTTGATGTTCTGAGTCCGAGCATCTCACCCAAACAGATCATAGAAGAAAATCCAAGTAATCAAGATAGTACATCTTCCCAACCCACACTAGAAGCTTAAGAAACTCCGGATGAGGATGTACACAATAAGGTAAACTTGTCTCTTTTAGTAACTCTAAATATTGAGCCTCGTTATCCTTCTAGAATCAATAGAGGGGTTATGAAAAAATAATATAATCTGGACCTTCATACTAAAGCTAAATATCCTATCAACAACTTCATACAACTAACCATTTGTCTAACTCACATGCACTTATTATAAATTAATTATCTACTGTATCTATTATGAGTAATGTGCATGAAGCTTTAGATGGTCCAGATTAGAAGAAAGCCATGAATGATGAAATGGAGGCATTGCAAAAAAATCGGATATGGGACCTTGTTCCTCTTTCGAAAGGAAAGAAAACAGTGGGTATAGGTGGATATTCGCTGTCAAACTCAATTTAGATGGAAGCATAAATCGGTATAAATCTAGGTTGGTAGCAAAAGGGTATACTCAAAAGTATGGAATTGACTATGAAGATACATTTTTCCCAGTAGCAAAAATGAACACCATCCGAGTTCTTATTTTCTTAGCTGCCAACCTGGACTGGCCGCTACGATAATTTGATGTGAAGAATGCATTTTTTAATGAAACCATAGATGAAGAAGTGTATATAGATCCACCACCCGAAACTAAATGTACTAACCAAGTATGCAAACTAAAAAAGGCATTGTATGAACTCAAGCAATCACCTCGAGCATGGTTTGGATGACTCTCGACTTTCATGAGAAAGCTCGGATATAAGCAAAGTGATACTGATCATACACTATTCATCAAACAGAAGTTAGGTAAAGTCACCGCACTAATTGTATATGTTGATGATATAGTAGTCATTGGAAATGATCCAAGTGAGATGATAATCTTGCAAAGACGGTTAGCATTTAAGTTTGAACTTAAGGATTTGGGTAACTTGCAGTATTTTTTAGGAATTGAAGTTACAAGATCAGCTCAAGGAATTTCCCTCTACAAAGGAAAGTACGTAATGGACCTACTGATAGAGACGGGCATGCTTGATTGTAAGCCAGCCGAGACTCTAATTGAAGTTAACCATGGACTTTCAGTCCTAGGAGATCAAGTTCCAATTGATAAAGATCGGTATTAAAGGTTGGTAGGAAGGTTGATTTACCTATCTCATACTCGGCTAGATATTGCCTGTGCAGTAAGTGTTATAAGTCAGTTCATGCATTCTCTGAGTAAAGAACATATGGATGCAGTATACCGAGTATTAAGATATTTAAATGTCACGACCCAAAACAGGGGCCATGACCGGTGCTAGGGAACGGGAATTCTTTCGAATCCGGAACCCGTAGCAAGCCTAAAAATAAAATAAACATGCAATAGTAATAACAATATATAATGCAGCGGAAATATTTATCATAAATATCACAACAACATATGCACCAACTGGATTTAAATTAAATACTCATCTCATATATATATATAAACTCTTTAAATAAAAATCCAGTTCAAATACAATACAACATCTCCTTAAATATTTAATGACTATTGCAGTGTCTAGATAAAATAAACCCAAGACTCAGAGAAGCAGTTTACACAAAGAAGCCGAGGCGGAAGAAATTCGGTGTACAGGCCTGCTACTGAGGTTTGAAGAAGATGACTCTCCTGAAAAATAGTCAACGGAGGGGAGTCAGATCTCACTGAGTGAATTACTATAATATATATACATGCATACTAAATGCCAATGCACACAGTCAAAAGTGTATATAATATATATATATATATATATACAGGCAAATACACACAGATGCAAGAAATTCATTTTATATATTTGACTGAAAATCATCATTTATGAAGGATCAAATAGAACCCTATAATATCGCAACCTCAAACAGTGTTAGAAAATACTCTAGCCATACAGGCTCACTTATCCAAATATATCCACTTAATCCATTTAGACAGTAGACTAGCCCCGAGACACTAAGTCAACCGAGCTTCAGCAGTCTAACTGCCAGTGTGATTGGCCCCGAGACATTTGGTCAACCGAGCTCCAGCAATCACACCTCCAAACCATATCTCACACATCAAATAATCAAATTCAATCAATAACCTCAAATAGGTTAGTAATATAGCCTAAATGCTATAAGCGCACCGGTACGTACTCAGTCCTAGTGCTGCCCACTAGGTAGCACGTTCTATTGATATCCTTCATTAATAATATAAAACATACATTCACAAATAAATGATGCATGAATTTAAATAAAATAACAATATAAACCACATATATATACTGGAAATATACCAAAAGTAAACCAGGTATATTTCGAGTATATATACGTCAAATAAATCCAATCAAATTATAAATTAAGCTAGAAATATATTTAAAAACATTTTAAATATAATTTATTAACAAAACATGCATATAATTTAATATATACCAAAAATAAACTAAATATAAACTTAAGTAATAATCAAATTATTTATGCATATTTAATCAAAATAAAACATGCATTTCTAAATCATGCATCCTAAGCATATATATATAAAATAACAACTCACATTTAGTGCGCTCCACGAGATGGGTCCGACGGGCCTGGTCCACTAGGCCTCGGTCTCGGTGCAACTAGACAAACAATAAATAATAGACATCAGAATAAACCTAACAGAAAATCCTAGATCTCGATCTATAATATTAAACACAGAAACGGAATTAGGGATCGACCGGACATCACGTTTTACGAGAATTCTACCAAAAATTCGGCAAAACCTCCCCTGTAAAACGGACATCTCTCTACTCAAAGAGTAGAGCTGACCCTGCAAAGAAACACACTTCGAAAAACAAGCTCAAAACACACCCACAACCCCTCGGTCGGACTCCAAACTACAGTCTATCGACTGGGGTCCACAAACACAGAACAATTTTAGAAATACCAAAAATACCCTTATAACATAGAAATTAATTTTATAAGTAGAAATTACATAATTAACTTTAAAACACTGTAAAAACCGATAAAAACTCATTTTATTAGAAAAACCGTATATTATATATATAATTGAAAATAATTCACGAAAAATAGTTTTAATCAGTTAAAAATACTAAATAATTTTTAGAAATCATTTTTATACCTTATATAACTATTAAAACCAATTAAATTACATTTTTAGCCAATTTCAGGTAAAATTACCAAAATACCCCTATATATAAATATACTAAAATTACTTCAAAAATTCACCAAAAATAGTATAATTATCCAAATTAATTTTCTCAACATATTTATCAATAATTAAACTCAATTAACCAATTAATTTCAATTAAAAACACAATTAACCTAATTTTCCAAAAATTACATAAACCTAAATAATTCAAAATAAATACATAGAAATTCATAAAAATTCCAAATAAATTTCTATAATTCATTTCAATACCTATATTTATCATAAAATACAATTTCATAATTTATTTAATTAATTTCCGAAAATTAGAAAAAATATTAAAATATTCAAAAATACCCAAAAATCAAAATAATCTCCAAAAATTCCAAAAAAATTCACACATGTATATTAAGCTACTAGGATCAACATTTGTGAAGGGAGTTTTCATGAATCAATCAATTCGAAGTTCAAAAAAAATCAAAAACCCTAATATGGCCGAAATAAAAAATTTAAAACCTAAGCAAATCAAGACCATTTCAGCTCAAAACAAAGCTAGAATCACACTCAACAGAGCTCAAGGAGAAGAAAGAGACCGCCAGTGTCGAAAACGGTGGCCGGAATCGTGAGGGAAGAAGGAAATGCAAACTCTCGGCTTCCGACCAAAAACCGATCTCCAGACGCCGGAAACGACTGCTACAGACGGCGAGGAAGGCTGGGGAAGGTGGTGGCACACCGGACGGCACACCAATGATAAGGAAACGGTGTGACAGGCGGCGGACGGCGATGGGGAAGTGGTCGGGGAAGAAGAGAGAAATCGGGGGCAAAAATGTAATTTTCCAAAATTTTTGGTTTTTAACTTATAATATGTATATATATATATATACTTTATACTATATATTAAAATAATATTAAATTACACACATTAAATATACACCACACACATATAATTTAATATTTTAATAATTTATACTAAATAAAAATAATTAAATAACAATAAAACTAATAAATAATTAATAAAATATTAGGGTAATATTAAACCCTAATTAAATAAATAAGTACACATATACACGTTATCTAGTATTTTAAAATATATATGAGTTCATGCAAGTTCGTAAATATATTTAAAATAATTAATAGTAAATTATTTACGTGAAAATTTTCCCGAAAATAAAAGTCTCGGAAAAATTTTACATAAAGCACTTAAAATAATAATACACAATTAAAATTCAATTTAAATTAAATAAAAGCTTATGAAATATCAATATCATATTTAAAAATTATTAACACTGCATATCCCGATACAGTGTAAAAATGTTTAAAAATACGGGATATTACATTAAAGTCTTCTCTAGTAAATGGTTATTCTTTGGAAGAAATAAGAATTCTGAAATTACTAGCTATACTGATGCTGATTAGGCTGGAGATCAGACTGATTGAAAATCAACATCCGGGTACTTTACGCTTGTTGGAAATAATTTAGTCACTTAGAGAAGTAAGAAACAAAAAGTTGTAGTAAGGTCAAGTGCTGAAGTTGAGTTTAGAGGAATGGCTCATGGAGTATGTAAGTTGCTATGGGTAAGGCGAATTGTTCAAGATCTGGGATTAAAACATCCAAAGCCTGCGTTGTTATGTTATGATAATAAGGCAGTCATAGCTGTTGCAAACAATTCGATTCAACATGATCGGACCAAGCATGTAGAGGTTGAAAGATATTTCATAAAAGATCATCTGAACCAAGGAACAATTAATCTTCCATATATTTCTTCTCAGACTCAACTAGCTGACATCCTCATAAAGGTTATATCTGGAAAAAAATTCTACAACTCACTTGGCAAGTTGGGAATGATTGACATACATTCATCAACTTGAGGGGGAGTGTTGAGGAAGTAAATAGTTGTATTGTGTATATTAGGAAGTAAATATTTATATACAATTATGAATAAAGTTTTATTCTATTTAGGATGTTATTCTATTCCTGATTAGGTTGTGATTAGGATTCCTATGTGTATATATAAGGGGTGTAACTCTTATTTGAATATAATGAAAAAATATTTTCCTTGAATTTTCTCTCTTTTCTCTAAATTTTATTCTTCAGTACCTGCATTGTGATGATCGGAGGTACAATGATGATCGGAGGTAGGGGGATTGAAACTGCTGCCATTGGGGAGGTTGATGATGTTGTGGGTGAGATCGGAGGGCCGATGAGATTGTTGCCTGATGGTAGATGGTGGGAGAAGGGTAGCACAATTTTTTTAAAGTTATTTCATGAAACAGGGAGAAGTGAGCACATTTTGCCCACAACAATCACTACCGTCGCTAATTTTTAGGGTTTTCCCCCCTAGAGCACTTAGCAACAGATTGTCAAATTCGTTACTAAGTGGTGCTAACGTCATTAGCGGGCTTTTTACCAATTTAGGATAAAATAAAAATTTTATTCTAACTTTAGGGTAATTTTTAAATAAATTTCAAATTTAGGGTAAAAAATAATTAAAAAATAATAATAAAAAAAGAAAAAAAGCATTTCCGTCATTTGAAGTAACGGAAATGCTAAATGACAAAGCATTTCCACCGGTCAACATGATGTATTTTTTTTTTTTTTAATTTTAGGCATTTCCACCACTTATGGCTTATGGCGGAAATGCCCAAGTAATTTTTTTTATAACTTCAAAAGGGCTAGGCCCAAGTGTTTTTGAATGTTTTTAAACAAAATTTTTTTCATTTTAACATTATAATAATTATAATTGTTTTAATTATAATATTATAAAAAATAATATTATGATTTTCTATTTTAATGTTAATATGATTATTTTAATTTAATTATAATAATATTTAGAATAATAATATTATTTTATTATTAATGTATTATGCATAATAATATATGAATACTATTATTTATTTGTAAAAAACTTAAAATCAACTCGAGTTAGTTGTGTAAAATGGCGAATAATAATATATGAATAATATTATTTATTAAATTCCTCATCTTCATTAAATTTATTATTTTTTATTTTAATATTATAATGATTATAATCAATTAATTAAAATAATATTAAAAATAATATCATAATTATAATAATATTATAATTTTTCTTTTTTTTTTAAATTTTAACATTAACATGATTATTTTAGTTTGATATATTATTATTATTATTATTATTATTATTATTATTATTATTATTATTATTATTAATTCATGAGTTTTGTATGTTGGGGCCTTTATACATGAATTTGTATGAGTGTTGTGTAAGTGGCCTATTTTTTTTAAATTTTAAATTTTTTAATATTATAATAATTATTATAAATGAAATTATAATAATATCATAATGGACCTATTATTACGGTTTTTTTATTTTTTATTTTAACATTATTATGATTAATTTATTTATTTAATTAATAATAATAATAATAATAATAATAATAATAATAATAATAATAATAATAATAATAATAATAATAATAATATGTTATGACCCAGTATTTTAATTATTCATAATATATTTTGGGATATTCAGTATTCATAAAATTTTGAATTTTATTTATATATTATCATTATTTCTTAATACTATTCATATATGTTATTATAAATATTTTATTTATGTAAAATATATTTTTAGAAGTTATTATTTAAATATTAGGGTTAATATTATTAATATTATTTTTGGATAGTGTTATTTTTAATATTATTATTATTTTAAGTACCATATTATTATTCTTATTGTTTGATATTATTTCGAACATTATTTTTATTATTAAATTATTTCATTAAATTATTATTATCAATTGTTATTTTATATTATATATTTTAGTGTATGGGTATGTAAGATTTTATATATATATATATATATATATATATATATAAAATAGAAACAACTTACCTTCTCTCCCCCGCAATTCTGTCCATTTCTTCTCTTGCCACTGTGCATCTTCAACCTGCACGTCGGAATGCCACTGAACATCCTCCTTCCACCATTACCACTATTATGTCCTCCCCTGTTCATCTTCTTCCTCTCAACGCCAGAAACTAGCAAGGAGCTGTAGTGGCAACAATTGCACCTTCGGTCACCGGAGACACTCTTGTCGGCGAGGGCTTTAGTTGCTTGGCTCGGTTGACTCCCTAAACTGTGAGGAGGATGATCCCAAGCTCAGTTTGAGCTCTAGCCTAACCATTTGTGAGTTTTTTTCTTAGTTTTGGTTTTGAGTTATTAGGGTTTCTAAAATTTTTTTAGGTTGAATCTTGTTGATTCATGCAATCTTCCTTAACAAACATTGATCCTAGTAGCTCAAGCTTCCCATATATATATATATATATATATAATTTTTGGAATTTATTTGAATTTTGGTTAATTTTTTATTATTTTATTATTATTTATTGAATTTTTGTTAATTAATCATTTTAATTATGAATTTGGTTAAATTAGTGTTATTATATGTTGATATTAATTTTAGTGTTGAGAAAATAATTTTTGAGAATATTATATAATTTTTAAGAATATTTTTATATTATGTATATATTGGAATATTAGGTTGAAATTGTATTTTTGTGAAATTATTGGTTAATTATATGTTTTAGATAATATTAGAATATTATATGTTGGTAAAACAATTTTAATGATTTTATATAATTTTTGAGGAATTATTTAGTATTATGTAAATTTTGATTATATAGGTTAATTGTGGGTTTTTGTTGAAATTATAGTTAAATAATATATTTTAAATGATTTTATGATTTTATAGGGCATTAAAATGAATTTTTATAAATTATTTACTATTTTCCCTAATTAATACTAATTTTTGAAAAATTATATTTAAATAATATAGTATTTACTATTTTGATGATTAAATGGATTTTTAATTAATTTTATTATATAATTAAAATATTTAAATATATAAAAGTGAAATTTATTATTTTATGTTAAATAATTGAGAAATTGGATTTTTAATAATCTTATAAATATTTGATTTTTGGTGAATTTGTGAACTTCGGTTGGGAAATTGTGCAGTTCGGGGTCATAACCGAAGGTGTTGAGTATTCTATGTTAGAAGTGTGTTTTCTTACGGGATTGACTCTACTTTTTAGTAGAGAGATGTCCATTTTACAAATGAGGTTCTGTCGAATTTTCGGTAGAATTCTTATGTGACATCGGATCGATCCTGAAATTTTGTGTTTGTATGAGTTTCCAATCCTTCGTTAGAGTCTTCTTATAGACATTTTTAGAATATTCAGTTAGATTTATTCTGATTGTCATTATTATTTTATTTTCTAATTGCGCCGAGATCGAGGCCTATCAGACCGGCCTCGTCGAGCCAGTCACGAGGAGCGCAAACTTGTGAATTGTTATCTTATATATACATCACATTTAGGATGCATGATTTTTAATAAGTACTTATTCATGAATTGTTTTGTTAAATGTTTAGTATATGTTAGGTATATTTTTAGTATATTTTTGATATATTTGAAGATAAATACATTTTTGATATATATTTAGCATGATTTTAGTATATTATTGGTTTATATTTGACATATTTTTATGGTTGATTTCAAATTTATTTAACATATATATACTTGAAATATACTTAGTTTATTTTAGGTATATTTTGGTATATATATGGTTTATTTTGTTATTATGAAAGTTATTGTGCATTATTTATTTTTCCATATGCATGTTAAATTTTAATTGAAGGATATCGATAGAATGTGTTGCCTAGTGGATAGCACTAGGACCGTGTACGTACTGGTGCGATAGATTTAGAGTTGAGTTGTGAATCACTTCAAGTGATATATGATTGATTGATTGATTTGAGATTGATATGATTGACTAATGTGGTTATTAGAGCTCGATTGACCTAGTGTCTCAAGGCCAATTACACTGACAGTGAGACTATTGGAGCTCGGTTGACTTAGTGTCTCGGGGCCAATATACTGTCCATAATGGAATAAGAGAAATAATTTAAAATTAAGTGAGCTTATACGGCTAAAGTGATGTTTTTATTTGAGGTTGCAATTAAATAGGGTTCTATTTGATCCTTCAATAAAACAACATTTTTCAGTATTTATGATTTAAAGTGATTTCAGCATCTGTGTAAAATGTTTGTATATATAGTTATTATATATATGGATGATTGATTGTATATATAGTTGTTATTGTTATTATTATTATTATTATTATTATTATTTGATGCATGAGTGTTGTGGGTGTTTGATTTACTTTTTTATTTTTTATTTTTAAATTATTAGCATGATCACTTAATCATTAACCAATAATTAACTAACTTATCATACTCTAAAAAAATTATTATCTAATAATTGAAATGAATGAGTTGGATGGCGAGCATAATTTATGCATGACATTGTTTTTTGTAGAAAATTGTTGGCTGAAAGGAATGAGTGCATGAAATGGTGTTTTGTGGAAAATACTTGGCTTGAAGGACGTTAAAAATTCTTGCATTAACTTGGGCCGACATAAATTAAAAAAAAAAAAAATTCATAATGGCAGAGTTGTGAGATGGAAAAGTTGATTATAATTAAAAAAAAAAAAAAAAAAAAGAAATTTCAGTCCCATCTCCGCCAATGTGGATGGAGGAAATGGGCCCTCCGCTATCCACACTAGTGGAGTTCCTAATGTTAGGCTATTTATATAAAATTTATCTCAAATTCGTAATAAAATACCATAAATTTGGAATTAATTTAAAAATACCTTAGGAAAAATGTTTTTTTTTTTTTTTAACTCTAAATTGGTAAAAGCCCGTCATTAGCACCATACATTCGCCACTTTTTAGAGACAATTTGCTAAATCCATCACCAATACCACTCTATTTTTGTCTATCCATCACTAATATCACCATTTCTATCTGTTAACTTTTGATTGTCGCCATTCCATCACAATATTTCCCCCTTTTTTTTTGGTAGTGATAGTTTCTGATTACAGGATGTCTAAGAACATAAGGAGAACATGTTACCTATAGAAACTCTAAAGAACCAGAGTTTCTGATAACAAGATGTTTGAGAACATATGGAGCACATGTTAGCACTCCATCTACAAGAACTCTAAAGAACCATAGTACAAGATGCCTGAGAACGTACGGAGCACATGTTATCCATCTGCAGCTACTCCAAAGAACCACAGTTTCTGATCACATGTTAAGATTTGTGAGTTGGTGCAGTACATTTGGCAACTTCTCCAATTCACGATAATCACTACAGATATATTGAGAAAGTTTGCTTTCAAGTTAAGAAGCAATTCAAGCACACAATTAAATTTTGGTTCAAGATAACATAAATACTTTGGTACCTCATTCATCACTGATTAGGCGCCTCAAAAGTAACCACAACTAATCTGACTCGTGCAAGAATAGTAATAATAATAATTCCTACTTGTTGCAAGAAAAACAAACAACTTCAGATCAAATAAATGGTGAGAAAAAAAAAAAAAAAAAACTAATAATCCCAATTATATGTGGACATTGCATTGGACTGGTCCATTCAACAATCTTCCTGCTGTAACAAAATGAATTTGTAAATCACAAGTCACAATCATCTGCCTCTTTCTTTTCACTCCAAATCCGGTATGCATTGCTAAATCAGCATTTAACTTGAAAGAGAAGCTCACAGTACTTCCCTTTTCCATTTCATTGATAATAGCCAGAGCAGCTGTTTGATGCATGTTAACCGATGCGGCAGCAATGTCAATCTCCAAAGTCTTCTTCTCCTCCTTACCATCAACAATTTATTTTTGACAGAAGTCCTCGATCATTCTTGAACAGATCCTCGAATCATTGAACAAAATTGATGCCTCTATATTTCTATAATGAAGTATTACTCTGTTACTGTTGGCAGTAGTGAAACTCACGATCCAATCCGCAGTTATATTGGAAGAAGAAGAAGAGATGTTGAAAGGGTCGACTGTGACTGAATTAACACTGATCAGAGGAGCACGCAACGTCGCATCATCCATAAATTAAATTAGTAAAAGAGATGAAAAATCAGAATGCCAATGATTATATAAACAAAATTAGCTACCATATGAGCTTTTCTGGTCTGAGCGGGCGTGAATGTGGGTGTGGATGTTGATTGTGTATAATTATTATCATTGCGGATTTGATGGTTTAGCTCATGAAAAGGGTTTAAAGCTGCTGGGTACCTTATAACTGTCTCATGTTGGTATTGTACTGGGTGTCCTGTGACTGTTCTTCTATCTTCTTCTTCTTGATGCTCCATCGTTGAAGAGGGATAAGATTAAGCTTAGTATTTCAAGAATAATAAAACCTTTAGTCTCCTATAAGAATACAAATTTCTTATGCCATGGGCAGTAGACAATTTTGAATTAACTTCTTTATATCATCGACGCATGCATATAAATCATATTATTTCTTTCTATTTCAATAAATAAAATAATAAAATATTTGATATTTCATTTGTTGAAATGATAATCAAAGGAATGTAAAATAATACAATCATCTCCTCATTCGGCTCTTACTTAGGGGTGTTTGGATTAATTCATCTAGGTAACTGATAGAAATTTTTTCTCAATCAGCTATATTTCTTATTATGCCATGGCAACTCCTACTATCAGTTAAGGATTTTGTTACTTCGGAAGGTACGTGGAATTGGAGGTTGTTTGAGCATCTGCTGCCATCATATGTGATCCTTCAGATTGCTGCTCAGAAGCCGCCAATAAATAACATGGGAGATGGCCGGATGTTCTGGAGTCTTACTCCTAAGGGATTGTTTACAACAAAGACTGCGTATAGTAATATTGCGGAGTATAATGTGGAAGCCAACGATAGACTTTGGTCACTAATTTGGCATCGGACTGGCCCGCAACGAATTAGAGCATACATGTGGTTGACTGCACAGCAGCGTCTCCTCACTAGATTGGAACTGGTTCGCCGGAAGTTGGGCGATAATCTGCTTTGTCCCCTTTGTGGTAACTCGGATGAAACTGTTCTTCATGCCCTTCGTGACTGTCACTTTGCGATGGTGGTGTGGGTTCAGTTGGTTCCTGCTAATAGGCGTGAGGAGTTCTTTAGTTCTCATTTGGAGTCATGTTTGTTTAATAACTTGCGCAATACTGGTCCTGGGAATAGTGAGATTAACTGGAGTGTCTTATTTGGTATAGCTTTGTGGAGAATTTGGTTCTGGCGTAATTGGAAGTGTCATAATAATTCTAATTGGATTGGCATTAGGAGCTTGGATATTAAATCTTGTGCTCTAGGAGTTATGCGGTCTAATGAATCTGTTGGTGTCTTTCAGAATAATGATAGTGTCAAGACAAACGTGAGTATTTGTTGGTTGCCGCCCGTATCTCCCTGTGTAAAGCTAAACACTGATCGTGCAGTTCTCTCACAGTCCAAATGTGTGGCAGCTGGAGGTTTGTTGAGAGACTCCTGTGGGAAATGGTTGAATGCATTTATGACGACTATTGGGACGGCTACTGTTGTTCAGGCAGAACTCTGGGGGTATGAGGGCCTGTCATTAGCGTGGGATAGTGACTTTCGATACGTTCAGCTGGAAACAGACAGTCAAGTTGTAACTCAGCTTCTAGCCCTTGACGTGAATCAACCGAATTCTAATGATGCTCTAGTTACTGCCATTAAATTGCTGCTGAATAGAGAGTGGAGAGTGACTGGTAAACATGTTTATAGAGAGGGTAGTTATGCAGCAGATCACCTACCTTCTTTGGCTCTTGAGGAGCCCTTGGGTATTCATCGTCTCAATTGTCCTCCCCCAAGTCTGGTGTAGTGGTTGACACATGATGCTTTAGGCATTAGTTATGATCGTTTTGTTATTAGTTAGTTTTCTTTTTGTTTCTCTTGGCTTTTCCCTCGTTTTGTAACCCCAAAAAAAAAAAAAAAAATATATCATTAATGGTTATTTTTTTAACCAATTAATAGTCATTTTATATGTTAATAGTAACAATTAATATAATTTTATTAATCAATTCAAATATATTAGTTATCAGCTGATATAAACAACTGACCCAATTAGGTTCTATATATGTATACTTACTGATTTATATAAAAAATAGATATATGTACAGTCTATATAAATGCATGAGATGTAAATGTTCTAGATAGGAAATAAAGAAAAGGAAATACCATTACTTATTTTTCAGTTGTTGTCATCATAAAAATTGTCCTTGAAATTGTTCTCTTTTGTAGTATATTGATTAAGATGTTAAATATTAGAAGATGAAGTCATGATTTCGATACTTTACTCCCCTCTTAACTCCCTAATTGTTAGAAAAAAAAAACATAAAAATCAAAACTAAAAACGGATAAAAAAATTGATGTCAGCTCTTAATTTTTTCTTTTCTAAGCCACGAGTCTAATGGATTATAACTAATATGTTTTGGTTCAAATATAGAAACACAGAATACCAAAAATCTTCCAACCACGTCTCACGTTTGAGGGGTTGTTTAAGCGAATCCTAACGGTTTGGTAAATCGGCTCTTAATTTAAGATTGCCGAAAAAACTTCTACAAATTGAAGCATGAGGACTCAAAAAAGGTATAAGGTCTGACGCAAGTATATCACCAGACCAGCAATTCTGAAGAAGTCACGGCCACCTTTATATATATATATATATATATATATATATTAGTAAATAATTATATATTTCACATGCGAATAAAAAATTATCTAACTCATGATATATAGTAAATAAATATTTATTATTGTTATTATTATTATTATTATTATTACATAAAAGTTTTTAAAAATAATAATAGTATTATTTTTTTATATAACAATTGGATATTAACTTAATATAATTATAATTTATTACAGTTTTTATAACTTTTTTATTTGAATAATTATATGATATTACTTCAATAATTCTTATAATTAATTTTTCTCAAGTTAACCTAATCACAATAAAAAATATACTTTCAATTAAGTTAGAATTTTTATTAGAGTGAAAATAGAAGTTAACCTAAATAAAATAGGAAACATACTTTAAATTGAAATCTCTGTATTTTAGTTAATTTAATTCCTATTAGATATATAATAGAAGTTAACCTTATTAAAATAGGAAATAAACTTTCTATTAAATTAAAGTTATATTTTAATTAATTTAATTTAATTTTTATTAGTAAATGACTAAATTATTTAATTTTATATAATATTGAGTAAAATTTTGTTAATAATTTACTGGTCTCCACTTCGTACATTTATATATAGGTCAAAGTGTCAAATTGAACTTCAACCATACCCTAAAGTTAACACTTGATCTTAAATTTTTTTTTTTGGTCCTAATAGGAAATTTTTCTTCTAAAATTGGATCTTATCTTAAAAAACTTTTACAATTAAGTTTTATAAGTAAAATAAAATTTTAATTTTAATGGTTAATTAAGGAAAAATTATTTACACTAATAAATAAGTTGATATATATATATATATATATAATTAAGTCTATATACTAATTTTTTTTATTTTAAAAATGAACTTTTCATAAAAATTTATTTAAAATTTCCTTAAATTTTACAATTAAATGATATACATTTCAAAAAAAAAATTTCATCAATTTTAATCTTTAATTTAAATAATTTTTAATTAGTCAACTATAAAAATTAAACTAACGAATAAAGTTTTATTATTGAATTGTTAAAATTAAATTATAAATAAAATTTATAAATTTTTCATATATATATATCACTTAATTCTAAAGTTTTTAAAATTTTTAGGTTGAAGTTTTTTTAAAATTTTTTAACAAATAATTTTAAATTTTTTTTAAAAGTTATAGTATGGGCTTAAAATTTTTTAAAATTTTATAATTGGGTGATATATATTTTTTAGAAAAAAATTATCAATTTTATTTATTAATTTAATTTTTTTTATTATTAAATCATTAAAATTAAAATTTTGTTTGATGTAAAATTTTTTAAAATAAGGTCGAATTTCATCCAATTTTAGAAGAAAAAGTATCTTTTAGGACCAAACAAAGTCTAAGGTTCAATGTTAATTTCAGAGTATAATTAATGGTCTAATTTGACCCTTTGGCCTTGTTATATATCATAGATTATAGATATAAAGCTAAAACAATGAGAAACTCATATAAAATGCAGTTAAATATTCATAGAAAATGCCACCTAATGTTTCTAAAATATTTTTAAAGTTTTAATAGTTATAATACGTAGATTGTTGAAAATTCATGTTAGGTAAATTTTGAAATAACCTAAACAAATAAGATATGATAATTTTTAAATTATCTAAATAAATAGTAATAAGATAATTTAATTTTAATTTAAAATTACAATTTCTTAAAAAATAAAAGAAAACATCTATGTTAATACCTAATCTAATACTTAGTTTCAAAAAAAAAATCTAATCTAATACTCTTTAATATGAGAATTAACATCAAATAAAATATAATCTACTTCATTTAAAGTTTTTATCTAATATAATTTCTATTTAATATAATTTAAAATTTATATGATAAGAGACATAATAGTCAGGTTAAAGAAGAGAAAAACTTCTTGAGTTCTCAAATTAATGAAAAAAGAAAACGTAATTTTGAAATTATTAATTCTTCAAAATTCGACAAATAAAAATAATTTAAAACACTCATAATTTTTTTCATCTATGCGTATAATTAAACTGTTAAGAATATTTCTATATTTATAATTGCAAAACAAATTTGTACATATAGATGAAGCAACCAAAATTTGACGATAAAAAAGTAATATTTATTGATGGAATAAAAAGTATAATTTAAATAAAATAAACTAAATTGGTAGATTTTTAAAATAATTACTATTTTAATCTATTAATTTCATCAAGAAATATATATATATATATATATATATATATATATATATATATATATATATAGTAACTTCATCAATTATAATTATCTGTAAAACAATTTTAATAATAATAATTTTATGGTGAATACTAAAGTTTTTATTTTAATTTCATTTTATTTATATAACTATTAGATAAAAGTATTTTTATTCAAATTTTATTGCCAAGAATAAAATCACCATAAATTTTTTATTTTTTTAAATATTATGCTAAAAATTTAAAAATAATAAATATTAAATTAATTTTTTTAACAAAAAATTAAATTAATATTAATTAAAACTAAGAATTAAAAATTATATTATTTAAAATAAAATTGCGCATCCGCGCAGGCATGTGGTTATTTTCATCCAAAAATGCTAAATCAGTCGTGACATGTAAATAGATTGGCAAATATATATATATATATTTAAAAATATTTAAATATTTAAAAATACGGGATATTAAAAATTAAAGAGACTTTTATTTTTGGAAAAATTTTTACGTAAATAATTTACTATTAATTATTTTAAATATATTTACGGACTTGCATGAACTCATACATATTTTAAAATACTAGATAACGTGTATATGTGTACTTATTTATTTAATTAGGGTTTAGTTAATATTACCCTAATATTTTATTATTTATTTATTAATTTTATTGTTATTTAATTATTTTTATTTATTATTAAATTTTAAAATATTAAATATTAAGTGTGTGGTGTATATTTAATGTGTGTAATTTAATATTATTTTATTATATAGTGTAAAGTATATATATATATACATATAATAAGTCAAAAAAATCAATTTTTTGGAAAATTACCGAATTGCCCCCGAGTGAACCCCTTCTTCCCAGATCGTTCCCCATCGCCGTCCGACCACTGTCACGCCGATTTCTTGCCGTTAGTGTGCCGTCCGGCGTGCCACCACCTTCCTCAGCCTTCCTCGCCGCCTGTTGCAGCCGTTTCCGGCGTCTGGAGGTTGATTTTGGCCGGAGAAGTCGAATTCTTCTTCACCGTCGATCACGACGTTTCCGGTCACCATTTTTGACACCGCCAGTCTCTTTCTTTTCCTTGAGCTCCGGTGAGTGTGATTCCAAGCTTTGTTTCACTTGAAATGGTCTTAATTTGCTTAGGTTTCGAATTTTCGATTTCGGCCATATTAGGGTTCTTATTTTTTTGAACTTCAATTTGATTGATTCATGAAAAATTCCTTCACAAATGTTGTTACTCTTTGCTTAATCTACATGTATGAATTTTTGTGGAATTTTTGGGAATTATTTTGATTTTTGGGTATTTTTGAATATTTTAATATTATTTTCTAATTTTCGAAAATTAATTAAATAAATTATGAAATTGTGTTTTATGATAAATATAGGTGTTGAAATGAATTATAGGAATTTATTTGGAATTTTTTTGAATTTCTATGTATTTATTTTGAATTATTTAGGTTTATGTAATTTTGGGAAAATTAGGTTAATTATGTTTTTAATTGATATTAATTGGTTAATTGAGTTTAATTATTGATATTATTGATAAATATGTTGAGAAAATTAATTTTTGGATAATTATACTATTTTTGGTGAATTTTTGAATGAATTTTAGTATATTTATATATATAAGGGCATTTTGATAATTTTACACAAAATTGGCTGAAAATGTAATTTAATTGGTTTTAATAGTTATTTAAGGTATAAAAATGATTTCTACAAATTATTTGGTATTTTTAACTAATTAAAACTATTTTTCGTGAATTATTTTCAATTATATATAATATACGATTTTACTAATAAAATGAGTT
Organism: Mallotus nudiflorus; assembly: GCA_947683625.1. Taxonomy (NCBI): domain Eukaryota; kingdom Viridiplantae; phylum Streptophyta; class Magnoliopsida; order Malpighiales; family Euphorbiaceae; genus Mallotus; species Mallotus nudiflorus. Next base: position 1,632,587 of record CANTUR010000172.1, read on the forward strand.
TTTATCGATTTTTAATGTGTTTTAAGGTTAATTATGTAATTTTTACTTATAAAATGAATTTCTATGTTATAAGGGTATTTTTGGTATTTTTGAAATTATTCTGTATTTATGGACCCCGGTCGGTAGACTGTAGTTTGGAATCCGACTGAGGGATTTTGGTTGAGTTGTTGTGCCTATTTTTCGAAGTGTGTTTCTTTGCAGGGTCGGCTCTACTCTTTGAGTAGAGAGATTTCCATTTTACAGGGGAGGTTCTGCCGGATTTTCGGTAGAATTCTCGTAAAACGTGATGTCCGGTCGAACCCTAATTCTAATTCTGTGTTTAATATTCTAGATCGAGTTTCTAGGATTTTCTGTTAGGTTTATTATGATTTCTGTCGTTATTGTTTGTTTACTTGCGCCGAGACCGAGACCTAGTGGACCAGACCCGTCGGATCCATCTCGTGGAGCGCACTAAATGTGAGTTACTATTTTATATATATATGTTTTAGGATGCATGATTTTAGAAAAAATATGTTTTATTTTGATTATTTATGCATGAATAATTCAATTATTACCTAAGTTTATTTTTAGTTTATTTTGGTTTATTTCCTGTATATTTTGAATTATATGCATGTTTTATTAATAAATTATATTTAAAACATTTTTAAATATATTTCTAGCTTAATTTGTAATCTGATTGGAATTATTTGACGTATATATACTCAAAATATACCTGGTTTACTTTTGGTATATTTTCAGTATATATATGGTTTATATTGTTATTTTATTTAAATTCATGCATCATTTATTTGTGAATGAATGTTTTATATTTATTAATGAAGGATATCAATAGAACGTGCTACCTAGTGGGCAGCACTAGGACCGAGTACGTACCGGTACGCTTATAGCATTTAGGCTATATTACTAACCATTTATGGATATTGACTAGATATGATTATTTGGTGTGTGAGATATGGTTTGGAGGTGTGATTGCTAGAGCTCGGTTGACCAAGTGTCTCGGGGCCAATCACATTGACAGTCAGACAGCTGGAGCTCGGTTGACTTAGTGTCTTGGGGCCAGTCTACTGTCTAAATGGATTAAGTGGATATATTTGGATTAAGTGAGCCTGTATGGCTAGAGTGTTGTCTAACACTGTTTGATTTTTCGATATCATAGGGTTCTATTTGATCCTTCATAAACAATGATTTTCAATAAAATATATAAAATGATTTTACTGCATCTGTGTGTATTTGCTTGTATATATACATATTAGATATATAATGTTGATTGTATGCATTGTCATTTAGCGTGCATGTATATATATTATAGTAATTCACTCAGTGAGGTTTGATTCCCCTCCGTTGACTAATTTTTCAGGAGAGTCATCATCTTCAGACCTCAGTAGCAGGCCTGTACGTCGGATTTTTTCCGCCCCGGCTTCTTTATGTAAACTGCTTATCTGAGTCTTGAGTTTTATTTTATCTAGACACTGCAGTAGTCATTAAATTATTAAAGAGATGTTGTATTATATTTGAACTGGATTTGTATTAAAAGAGTTTATATATATATGAGATGAGTATTTAATTTAAATCCAGTTGGTGGAAATGTTATTGTGATATTTATGATTTTTATTTCCGTTGCATTATATATTGTTATTACTATTGCATGTTTTATTTTATTTTTAGGCTTGCTACGGGTTCCGGATTCGAAAGAATTCTTGTTCCCTAGCGCCGGTCATGGCCCCTGTTTTGGGTCGTGACATTGGTTACCTTCAATTGCAACCCCTAATCAACTAGCTTGTGTAAGTCTTTAACAATCAACCCCTTTTCTGAGCTAATGTGAGCAAGATTTCCCGTTAACTTCCTACTCAAAGCATCATCTATTTCATTAGCCTTACTTGGATGGTAAAGAATGAAGCATTTATAATCTTTCAAGAGTTCCATCTATCTCCTCTGCCTTAAATTCAAGTCCCTTTACTAGAAGATATACTTCAAACTTTTATGATTGGTATGGATTTCATAAGTCACACTGTACAAGTAATGTCTCTAAATCTTCAAAGCAAACACTATAGCTGCCATTTCCAAATCATGAGTAGGATAGTTTTGTTCGTGCTTCTTTAACTGACGCAAAGCATAAGCAATAACCTTACCATTTTACATCAATACACACCTCAATCCTACTAGGGAAGCATCATAATACACCATATACCCTTTATTCCCTGAAGGTAAAGTTAACATTTGAGCTGAAGTAAACCTATCCTTAAGCATCTAAAAATTCTCCTCACACTTATCTATCCATACAAACTGAGCATTCTTCTAGCTCAACCTTATTAAAGGTGTAGTTATCTTAGAGAAATCCTTTATAAATCTCCTATAGTGGCCAACTAAACTAAGAAAACTCATTACTTTTATCACTGTAGTAGTCTCGGGCATTCTATAATAGCTTCTATCTTCTTTGGATCCATTTGTTTGCCATCTCTTGACACCACATGGCCTAAGAATGCCACTTGATTAAACAAAAACTCACATTTAAAGAACTTACCATACAATTAATGCTCTCTCAAAGTTTGAAGCACCATTCTTAAATACATTACATGCTCGACTTCACTCTTGGATACACCAAAATATCATTAATAAAGACTATCATAAATTGATCTAAGAATGGCCTAAACACTTAATTCATCAAGTCTATAAAGGCTACTGGGGCATTAGTCAACCTAAAGGACATTACCAAAAATTCATAATAGCCGTATTTAGTTCTAAATGTAGTCTTGGGTACATTGCCACTTCTAATTCTCAATTGATGATACCTAAATCTCAAATCAATCTTGGAAAAACATTGAACTCCTTAAGCTGATTAAAGAAATCATTAATCCTAGGTAGAGGATATTTGTTCTTAATGGTAACTTTATTCAACTGTTTATAATCGATACATAGTCAAAGGCTACCATCATTCTTCTTCACAAATAATACTAGAGTGCCCCAATAAGATGAACTGGGTCTAATGAAACCCTTGTCAAGCAACTCTTATAACTGTTCCTTAAGCTCCTTTAATTCTGCCGGTGCCATTCAATAAGGTGCCATCGAGATAAGATATGTCCTCGATACAATATCAATAAAGAATTCTATCTCTCTGTCCGATGGCAATTTTAGTAATTCTTCAAAAAAAATATCAGGAAACTCGCACACCACTGGCACATTCTTAACTGTCCCCTTATCTAGCTTTGTATCTTTAACTATAGCCAAATAGCCTTGATAACCTCTTATAAGTGTTTTTCTAACTATGATTGTGGAGATGATATTCTGAGGCATCAAACTATTATCTCCTCTAAAATAAAACTCTTCATCATTAGGGATTCTAAAAATCACTTATTTCTCTCGATAATCTAAACTAGCATAATGTTGAGTTAACCAATCCATCCCCAATATCACATTAAAATCAATCAGCACCAATAAAACTAAGTCTACTAGTAATTCTCTGCCTTTCGCTAGTATTGAATAAGATGGAAAGACTATATCTGTCTCTAACTCATCATTAAGTGAAGTCACTACAGAAAATAGAATCAATAACTTGGATGGTTGTTATTCCATTCTTGATGCAAAAATAAAAGAAACAAAGGAATGCAATGCACTGGGATCAAATAAAACTCTAGCATCTTGAAAATAAACTGAAAGAGTACCTGCCTCAATCGCATTAGATGCCTGAGCATCTTGAGGAGTCAAAGTGAATACCCTAGCCTAACCATAACCAACTTATTAAAAAGTAGATGGTTGTGTAAATCCTCTACCACTTAGTTTCCCTGGTGGCCTACTCCTTGCACCTTGGCCCTACTGGCCTTTAAAAGGAGTTGATCTATGCTAAGGATACATAGGTGCTTAATAAGATTAATGCACCTACTGAAATGGCTGAGTAACTAAAGATGAAGATTTCTGTGCAAATGACTACTGATAACCAATGTTAGGATAAGCTTTGGAAAAAGGTCCTATCTATCCATACTTGAAACACGCTCTAGACAACAGGTGGCATAGCCCTTAATGTACACGACCATAAGTAGGACATGCATTAGGCCTTGATCATATGCTACCGTACCCAGAACTCTGACTATTACTACCACTGTTGGATCCAGGTCCAAATCTTAGAGGTCTGCTCTGCTTGCGATTATGTCTTTTATATCTATATCCCCTCTGACCTCTATGCTACTATGAGGTATTAGCAGTCTAAATGCCAAAACTACTTATCTAAAACATAGGTTGCCGAATCCCCTAAGCTACCATTGATCCACTGCTACCACTTAAGTATGGGTCAGGAATAGTACCATGCATGATGTCTCACCTCTCAAGCTATCTAGCCTCCTCCATGACACTCTTCAAGTTTTGGTCTTTAGTCTAAATACCAATATAAGCTGGGCCTAACCCAGTCATAAATAAGTCCACAACTCTTTACTCATCCTGTATCATGTCTATAACATGACGTGATAGCCTGAGAAACTCACATGTGTATTCCTCAACTGATTTATTACCCCTGATTATATGCAATAACTGCCATCTTCAATTATCTCTCTTGGAAGTTGGCTAAAAATACCTTAAAAATTTCTCCTTAAATTCCAACCAAGTCATAGTAGTCATATATGGTTGAATAGTCTGTATGAACCAGTCCTATGCCACAGCTTGTATTGACAATTCCATTATTATGATCCTCTAATAATTAGTGTATCTAGTCATAGTTCTACCCTTAATGGTGTTTATGAAGTCTAAAGCATCACCCATACCATTGAAAGAGACTCTTCGAATTCTTGAATATAACAGAGCTGCATCTGCATCTGACATCCATTGATTTCTTTATTGTAATATCTATTGTACTATACAAATAGCTTGATTAAGTGCTGCTAAACCTTGGTTAATCCCTGCCATACCAACTGCAAAAGCTGCAGGATCCACTTCTAGCTTAACTCATTACTATTGCGCTTTCCTATTAGCTGCAGCTACGCTAGGTTTACCCTTTCCTCTACGATGTGGGGTAGGAGGAACTCCTGAATGGACTGCTTGCCCTCATTAAAAGCTGCATTCACAGTAGGAGCATTCCATGCTTTTTGTCTCATTATAAAAAAGACAAAACTAATGAAATTCAAAACATGACAAGGAACTGACAAATACACAGAATTCTAGAAACAACAATGATGACAATTGACATATACACCTATTTACCACAGTAGTTCAAGAAAAGACATGTTCCAATGACCTAATAAATAAACCAAAAGCTCTGATACTAACTTTGTCATTACTCGAACTAAGAGGTACGTAACCGATATTATGGAATGGAAAATATAAAAATGCAACTGAAACCTGTAGCAAGCCTTGAAAATTTTTGCAAATAAATAATAATCACATAACAATAATATCATGAATAAAATCATTAATATTAAATACATAAGTCATTACTGTATTACAATAATATTTCGACATAATATGATAACATAACATCAATGATACAAGTTTTATAATCAATTACTGTGGTATCTAAAATTCGATTACATAATGTCCAAATCAAATAGACATACATAATGTAGCTGGTGAAGAAGAAATACAATGCAGACGATAACCAAAACTAAGTTAACAATGAGGTTTTGAAAAAAATAAATTAAGGGGAATCATAACTTATTGAGTGAATTAATTTTATGGAATGCATGATGGTTTGAAAATATTTGTTAAAACTCTTTTTGAAAATAAAAATAAAATAAAGTAATAAATACAAATATTAAAAAGTATTTACTTTAATATAAAACTCTAGTACAAAATCATATAAATTTATTTCCTTAGCAGAAAATCTGGTAGAACACCTAAACCATTAAATTCTAATAGCCACTTGGCTCACTTATTCCAATTGACTGTTGGTCCTAGAGAGCAAGCTCGACTAAGGTCCAGCCATAATTGGTCTCTTATTCTAAATGATCACTGGCACCCAGAGAGCACACTTGACTAGGGTCTACCCAGTATTATACCTTTACATAAAGATCATGCTTAACTAGGACTCTCAAAAATAATCACAAATATGCCCAGAGAGCAAAGCTCAACTAGGGCTCTCATTTCACAAATCTTGCTCAGAGAGCAAAGCTCAACCATAGCCCATAAATTAATCAATGACCATATAAATAATTATTACTGTTGCGCATACAGTTTTGGTGACACCTAACAAGTAGTACATTCTACTATTATTTTCAAATCATTTAAATCATGATAAATAAAATAAAATAAAATAAACAAATAAAGCGGAGTAAGACAATTTCCATAAAGTATTCTTCAAAATACTGTTCATGATAAATAAGGAAATATTCATACATATAGCTATACAAATAAGTTAATAAATAATTCATATCATCATTTTATTATTATTTAAATTGTACAAAAATATAATTAAAATTGTCACAACACATTCTATAAAATCAACTATCAAGTTGTGAGTGTTGGGTAACGTGTCATCGATTGCCCAAATGCTATAGCTATGGTCTCGGAGTTCTCTAAAATAAATAATATTTATTTTAAGTATGCTTAGATAAATAAATTCATAAAATTCTCAAAAATTCATAAAATCATGAGATGATGAGGTTAACTTGATCTAAAACACAATGTTATACAGACTCAAAATTAACATATACCGTTGTCATGTTTTACGAGAAATCTACTGAAAATTTAATAGAGTATCATATATAAAACGGATAGCTCTCTACCGAAATAGAGTTGTTCCTGCATAAAAATAACACATTTAACAATTTCACAACTCAATAATTCAAATTGGGCTCCACACTACACTTAAGCCCAATCGAGACAATTCATAACATGCATAAAATAATATATTTTCTCAAATCACCAAAATATATCATAAAAATATTAAAGAAATTATTTTCCAAATAAATAATAAAATTCTATTTTATAAATAATATTTTACTAATAAAATCCGTTAATGGAATAAAATTCCCTTTTTACAACTAAATTAGCATAAATTGTAAATAGTAATTAAAATCATCCAATTATATTATAAAGATAATAAAATGCTCATTTAAGCTCAAAAATAATAAATAAATTTATTATTTATTTAATTTCCCAAAATTACTACTAATTAACTAATAATTGAAAATTAATTATAAAAGTTATTTTTATACTTTTATTATTCAAAATAGTCTAAAACAAAATAATTAACAATAATGTGAATTAAAATTAAATAATTTATTAATTTCCAACAATTTCTCAAAAATATTTATATTTATACATAAACTTTAAAAATTCATATTGTAAATTCTATAAATCATTTTGCAAAACTTTCTTCATGAAGTTTAATCTACATAATATATAAAATTTAATAAAAATATAAAATTTACCCAACCTGAGACTATCTAAAACAGTGTCGTGAACATTACTTGATGCCCAAAAAATTCAAAAAATTAAATAAAAATCACAACAAGCAATATTACAAACTCTAGATCATTCATCTCAAAGTAACTATATATAATAAAATCAAAGTAAAGCTCAATTTGACAAAATTACTAAAAATAGCCTAAAATCAATTACTTAAAATTGAGGGGCTTATTGGAGTTAGAGTTCGAAATTGATGGAGGGCTTTTGAAGCCCAAAGGACAAGGAGCATTTTGGAACCAACGGCGAGCCTTGGAGTGGCTAGAGGTAGCACCAGCGGCTCCTAAAGCAATCCACCAAGAAGAGAAATTGAAAAAAAAAAGAAGAAAAAAAGGGAGGGAGTGATGTTGCCGGGAAGGAGGAGCAGCAGGAGGGTGTCATCGGTGGTTGTGGTGCTACAATGATGGTGATCGACACCAGTAGTGGTGGTGGTGGATGGTGCAGTGTTGGAAAGAAGAAGAGGAAGGAAGGGAAGGGAAAAGAAAAGAAAGGAGAGGAGAGAGGGAAACAAAGAAAAGAAAAAAAAATATCTTTTTTAATATATATAATATAGTACAAAAGTATAATTTTTATTATTTTAAAATAAAATCTCTCATCTCTCAATTATACAACATATGTATATGTATGTATACACACACTCACTCTATCCATCAATAAAAAAATAAGTTACAAAAATTACATAAATATTATCAATATCATAATAATTAACATTGACTAATTAAAATAATAATTAAATTTAATAATCCATAGTTAATATTAAAAATTAATTCGGGTCTTTACAATGCTGATAAGTCATTACATTACTCAACAATAGCCAAATTTTTCACATTTTTGAGCTGTTGAAGAATTCACTAAGAAGTGTGCCATTTTATATTCAGCAGATTAGACTTAAGAAGCCCCTTTATTACATTCATTGCCTCAATTATACAAGCTATCTGAACAATAAACATATTCCAGAAAACCTTAAATGTAAAGACCTGCAGGGTCTCAAACAAACATTATCATAATAAGTTCTTCAATATGGCCCAACTTCTGCTCCCAAGTCCGTAAAATGTAATAAAAATCTAATGATAATAAGATCACGGCAAGAATAAGTTGTGACATTATTAATAGGTTCGTGATATCATATGCAGCCGCCTCAGCTTTGACATTTAGCACCTACAGAGGTACAAAACGACTATTAGCAACTACCTTTCCTCTTTTATATAGATCTTCAAATCTTTCAATGTTTTACATTAATGCCTATATGTTTCATTTGGAGCCCCCTATTCAGCGTGGCCGAACCAATACATTGAGTTGGGAGGCGAAACATATTGACTACAAAACTAATTAAATAAATTTATTAGAAAAAAATTTCTATCACTATTTATAAACTAGTATTATAATATATCATAATCTATAATTATAAATAATATATTAAACTATAAAATATGGTTCATAATTAAAAATATTGGTATAAAAAAAATTCACTAAAAATTCAATATTTTAATAATCACTGTATAATAGTGATTGGATCTTATTTGGTGTAGACTTATGGCATTATATAAGCAAAAACAAGCTGAAGAAAATAAAAAGAGGTAAAAGAATTAAATAAATGAATATGAAAGTTGAAAGACTGATGGAAAATTAACATTTGAAATGACTTGACAGTTAAAATATTTTTTTTTAAATTTCAATTTATGTAAGTGTTAGAATATATATATATATATATATATATATATATATATGTTAAACCCTAAAGTTATTAAGATCAAATTGTAACTAGTGTCTATTCTTATAATTTTAACATTCAATTATATTTAATTTTTAAAATTTTGAATACTTTTTTTAAAAAAAATATTAAAAAATTATATTTTTTTATGTAACTCTATTTTTCTCTAGTATTGTTTTCTTAATCTTCTCATCGGCATATTCCACTTTCCACAATTTAAACTATTGTTATATGATTATATGTCGTATCCACTTTTGAGACTATGAGAAGCGAATTACAGTAATTAAAAATGAGATATAATCTTGAATTTATTCTTTCACTTTAAAATTACACATTATTAACAAGTAATAATATGTTTTGCAATAAATCTTTTTTAATCATTAGATCATATAACCAGTTCTTTCAATTTTTTGTTTTGAAAGAATTTCAATTGAGATGTGGAGCTCGCGCCGTGAATAATTATGTTTGTTTTAATGATTTTGGTTCAATCTTCAGCCTCTTTTTTCGATTGTGCATGCACTGTAGTGTAATGTAATGTTTCTTTAGCTTTGAGCTGATTTTATTCAGTTATGTTGCTACATGACGGGGAATTCAATATAGGTCGATAAAATGCGGGAGGTGTAATGTAGCATTTATTTGTTCATTAGGTGGGAAGTGTTGGGACATTAGAATTTATTTCGATTGCTCTCACAAGTTATCATAAAATTTTAAAATCACAGTAGAGATGGAATAGCAGATGACGGCAATTAAAGTGAGGCTTCTTGTTAATACTTGGTACAAGTTTATGGTGCGAAAAGCATGTGCATTGTTCTATTAATAGATAATAATATAATAATTATTTAGTATTATTTTTCAACTAAAACACTACTATATATACTATAATACTAATCTAATAATTTTTTTGAAAAGACTAATCTAATAATTTTAAAAACTAATCTTATTAAAACTAAAAAAATAATGTTAGCAGAACCTAATTTATAACTAATTTTATTATAAATATTTCAATATTCATTTCTAAAACTTTAGTATTATTTTTTAATTGAAATACTATTATACATATTTCAATACTACTTAAATTTTAAAGATATTTATATATTACATATTTTTCTACCTTAAATTATTTAAATAAAATTTTATTTTTAAAAAAATTAAAAATATAACAATATAATAATTATGTAATATTATTTTTCAACCAAGACATTACTATATATATATACTCTAATACTAATCTAATAATTTAAAAACTAATCTTATGAAAAAAATTATGGTAACAAAAATTAAATTTATGATTGATCTTATATTTCAATATTCGTTTCCAAAATTTTATGCGTAACATTATTAAATTTTAGAATAAATTTTTGTACTATTTATTATACTATTACCAGAAATTTATTATACTATTTATTTATGCTAAAAAATTTTTTATTATACTATTTTTCAATTTATATAAACTTTTTATGTAAATTTTATTATTTATATATATTTTATAATTTAAGTTTTTTACTAATAAAATATATTAAAATATAAATAAATAATTTATTAATAAATAATCTGCATAACATGTGAATATATGACTAGTTTTATGTACCACGAAGGATATTTTTTATTTTAAATTATACAAAACACACACTAGGTCATGGACAAAAACCATGAGGAATAATAATAGAGTAATATTGTCTCGCATTGTTAGCCTGATATTATAAATATCATAGAATATTTTTCTCCCCTAAAACCGAACTGTCCTTTCCTTTGTAATAGTGACAAAAAAATAATATGATATTAAATTTTTTTGGAAACTCAGTTTTATCATGTTTTTATAGATATAGATATAGGTACTGAGAAAGATCGATATTGTGTATATCTTTTGTTACATCACATTCATCCAATTTTGCAATCTTAAGAGCACACATTTCTGGGCTGTATTGGACTGACTGCTGCTTGCAAACAAATGGAGACCTGGCATGACGGGCACTTCCACTTATCTATTTGACTCATCAGAAGCGACTTTCTATTCTTTTAGTTTTTCGACGATTGATCATCTTAGCTGTTAGGATGTAGCTAAAAAAATTATATCAGTAAAATGAAAATTAATTACAAATTTAAAACTTTATAAATAATTATCAATAAAATTTATAATAAGTCTCAAATTCAAATTTAATATATAGAGAATTTTATGAAGGATTCATTCAACTTGAAATTTAGATCAGTCTATACCCTTATAACTGCTGGATGCTGAAAGAAACAAATGTAAATAATTTATTGTAAAAGGAACAATAAATTAACAAGGAATAAAATTCATATCAAAGGATTGTTTTTGCATATCATGATGACATTGTAACAAACAAGTATTAAATGTTAGATTTTACATTTTAAATTTTGACAATTTTATTTTATTTATATGAAAAATTATCTATTGAAAAGGTTTTATTAAGACAATAGTAGATATACATGAAATATTTACTTTTAAAAAATATATATCTTTTAAGTTTTAATATGGTTTATATGGTCATTATCATTTAATTGAGATTAATTTGCATTAGTTCAATTACATTAATAAGATAATAATAACTTAAAGATAATCTATGTTTTAAAAAAAATAATTTATGTGATAATGTGTTTCTGGAACTCTTGAACTTGAAACCTTGCAAGTGATCAATAAAAGGCAAGGTGAGAGGTGGGAAGGATCCCCACAAACACTCCGATGCCTAAGTCAGAAAACAGAGAGAAAATCTAGAGAGAGAGAATGAGAGCAACTAGAATATGAGAGAATAGAATGTTTAAGAATGAGGGATATGAGGTCCTATTTATAGTGATACTTAAACCTGAAAGGAGTATAATTCCTCTTTGGATAGGAATCCTAGATTAAATAGGACAGTATTCCTTCTTCGTTTGTGAGTCTTCTTGAGGCAGGAACCTTTCCCTAAATGGATTTGGCTACCTTGCCTTTCCGAGTAACATGTATAGGAAACAAAGTTCGTTAATTAAACAGGAATATCTACATGTGGGGTATCAGGAGTCCCCCATGCGAGTTTGTTCGGATATTCATGTCCGACGTATCCGAATCTGTAAATGATAGAACATTTATTCTTTTATATATAGAGATATTGCTTGAATCACTGCGTTTGATATGGAGGGGTGAGTTGAGGTGGCCAGCCTCAGTCACAGGAAAAGATAAAGCTCAGCACTGAGTCTTGAAACCATTGAGTAAGGATGTCGTGGAAGTGCCAGCTGGACTTGGGAGTGCACAAAAATCTATAAAAAAAGAATACATAATGGATTAATGTGTCAGTATGAAGACAACATGACAGAACCAATCATCATTAGAGTTTTGATGCTCGATGCATTAAAAGTGCCGCCCGAGTGCCGAACCTCAGTACTATAGAAGTGACTTGAGGGCGCCAACTTTAGTCATTAGACTTAGATGCTTGAGGCTTAGATACTCAGTACAAGGATGCGAGGCTTACAAACTCGGAACCTCAGTACTATAGAAGCGACCTGTGGGTGCTAGCTTTAGCCATTGGACTTTATCTTGGTGCATTAGAAGCACCACCCAAGTACCATATAGTCTGGGTGTCTTGCAAATATAGCTCAGATGCCTATCCTCAATACTATAGAAGTGACTTGAGGGAGCCAAGTTTAGTTACTAGACTTAATGCATGGGGCTTAGATTATTGGAACCTCAGTACTATAGAAGCTACCTGAGTATGCCAAAAACTGGCAGATGACACTAGATCTTACTATACTGAGTATGGAAGAACAGTTGGCAATGGTGCGCTCGGGACGGGTAACATTTATGTTGCCTTGACGCCTCAATTTTTGAAATTTGAATTATGTAACCGTCATGTCTGTTCGTGTGTTAGAAGATAAGATGTTTCCACTTCCATAATGATGACTGCACGATTAATGGGTTTTCCTATTTCCTAGATTACCCTTAATGATATGGGGAGAACTGAAATAATTATAAGGGTAGCTAATGGTTTGTTTCGGAGCCTTCAGTAGCTTTATAAGTATCTCTATTTCTTTGATGTAATGCATTTTTGCTCTTTGCTATCTTGTTGGTATCTCTTTTGCTTTTTTGCTATTGCCACCAAGCTTTTCCTATAGTGACTTCTCCATTTTATAACTAGGTGATCCTTTTCTTCCTTCCTTCATTCCTCTTTTGTTTCATTTCTTAAATAGACTCATGGCATCGAGGGAGCAAGTTAGCTCTGATATTTTTATTTCTAAGATAAATGAGGAGTTGTTGGGGGTGGTATTAGAGGCAGTTTAGCATTCCCGCCGATTATGCCTTGCACACCGTAGATAGGAAGTTTAAAGCCCATACCCCCATACTAGATCTCAGTAGGTTAGTAGTGTATTTTAACCAACTAGAAAGGGTTCTAAAGTTCCCATTGCATACTTTTATAAAAAGATTTCTAAATAGGTATAACATAGCGCCTGGTCAGCTTCACCCCAATAGTTATCAGATTTTGACCAGGTTTATTCAGTTGATGCATGAGGAGGGTAGGAAGCCAGACCTAGGTGTCCTGTGGTATTTGTATATCCTGACTAAGAAGAAGGGAGAGTTGATGTTCTCTTTGTCGACTATCCCTAACCACAACCTATTTGTGAAGCTTCCGGATCTTCATAAGAAGTGGAGGCATAAAGTTTTTCATTGTTAAGCACCATGCAGACTTCCTAAATGTCCGACGAATATGGTCTGACGAGTGCCACAGGGTGGAACGGCCTCTGAAGTTAACTAACTACGATATAGAGATGGTCTTAATACTTCATCTTGATGGCTTGGCCGAGGCTCAGTTAGTTAAAGATATATTAAGAAGATAGTTGTGGAGAGTCTACTTAGACCGTGTTCAGTCTATTGGTATGTTTTTATTATTAAAAGGTATCTATTTGACTTTAATTTTTATCTTTTCAATTGTAGATGGCTGACTTTTTTGCCTTTGTGGATAAAATTCGACTTATAGTTGACAAGCCAGTAAGGCCAGAAGAAGTGCAAATCTCTTCCCCCTCTCCTGATCCTGAAGTACCTACGATTCTAGAGGAAGCAACATTGAAGGGAAAGGCTATGGCTGGTTCTTCACGAATTAAAAGGGAAGGTCGATGAAAGAGGCGGCTAATCGACCAAGACTCAGATGTTGAGGAGCTGGATGAGGAGATATACATTTAGTGTCCAAAGCTCTCCAAGTGTCCGGATATAAGGGCATGGATCTTGAATAAAGTGAAACCGTAGAGTGTCTTGAACACTTAGGTCTTAGATCAATATGCTGAGTTGCTAAGGTTACTAACGGATATGCAATGTTGGACCAAGGAGGGTCGAGAGGAGCTGTTTAGTTCCATGATTGGGCATTCACTAGAAGTAAGTGCTGAAAATTTTTAAGGTGATCTTTTTTATGTTTTTTTGTATTTGAGGTAATGACATGTGTTTCTCCCTTCACAAATGACCCAGGCTTTACTACTGGCAAAGGACCAATATTTCTATTTTAAGAGTCAGTATAGTTTAAAGGAGATAGAGGTTAAAACAACAGCAATTGATTTTGTGAAGAAATTGGATAATGAAAAAGTGGCACGAGAGCTTTGTTAGACTAAATATGCAGAGGCTAAATCTGAAGCCGAGGTGAGTCAAAAAAAAGGTGGCCGATCTAGAGCACAGTCAAGCTCAACTGACCAAGAGGATCGAAGAGCAAGACTCTTAAATCACATATCTGGAGAAAAAACTAGTTGAAGTCGAGAAATCTCGAGAGAATGACAAGAGATCATATTAGAGCATAGTGGGAGGATTTCTCAAGGCCTACAGGTCTGAATGTAGGAGGGTCCTGCTCTCCCAGAATCTGGAGTTGGACTTAGCTGACCTGGATTGAATAATGCTGGCTGACTTGGCTAAGATTATTACTGAAAAGGATGCCCAACACAAGGCACTTCTCTTTGTGTAAAGAGTATTTCTAAATCAGTTGAAGGGTCCTCTTTTGAGCTTCCAATGCTTGTTAGTGTTGTCAATGTTATTCCCTCTCCCATCTCTGAGTCTAAACAGTCAAATGTACACTTAGTAGAGTAGAGATTTTTTTGTAATTGACTTTTGTAATATGATTTTTTTCCAATGCATGAAAATACTTTATTTGATATCATTCCAAGTACATTTATTGATAGTATTTTCAAAGGCAGTCTAAGTTCTAATTTTTTTTTAGTTCCTTGCCTTCATTGTCTTTTATTTTGTATGCCCCTTTAGATGTGTGCTTTGTAACCTGATAGGGGCCTTCCCAATTGGGACCTAGTTTGCTAGTACCGGAGTTGCCTTTGCCAATATCTGCCCTTCTGAGTACCTAGTCTCCTATCTTGAACTGCCTTGGATGACTACGCCGGAGGAAATATTACGCTATCTTCTACCTATATGTTTCAGCTATAGTGGATGCTCGTTCTCTTTTTTCTTCAAGTAGGTCCAGTATATCCAGGTGTTAATGTTGTTGATGTTTTGATCTAAGTCTCGGCTAACCCTTTAACTTGGCGATCTGATTTTTACTGGTATTACCACATCCATACCATAAGTTAGCCTGAATGGTGTTTCTTTTGTGGATGATCTGGGAGTAGTCCTATAAGCCCAAATTACATTGTTAAGTGCTTTGATCCAGTTTCCTTTCTTCTCATCGAATCTCTTTTTTAACCTTTACATGATAGTTCTGTTGGAGACCTCTGTTTGCCCGTTCGTCTGTGGGTGAGCTATCAAGGTGAAACAAAGCTTTATTTTAAGGTTGAAGCAGAACCTTATGAAATTCTCATTATCAAACTACTTGCCATTGTATGTGATCAGGGTGTGCAGTATGCCGAATCTGCAAATGATTTCTCTCTAGAAGAAGTGTTGAATTCGGGCTTTTATGATGGTCAGAACTACTTCCACTTCTACTCACTTAGTGAAATGGTCTATGGCTACAATTAAGAACTTTTTCTATGAAGTGGAGGTTGGGAAGAGACTCAGGATGTCCATTCCCCATATGGGAAAAGGCCAAGGGCTACCGATTAGATGTAGGGGGTTGGAAGGCTTATGATTGAGATGAGTGAACTATTGGCACTTATGACATTCTTGAGTTAGCTTCTGGGTATCATTAGACATGGTGGGCCAGTAGTATCCTTGAAGTAGTGCTTTCCTAATTAATGTGTAGGAATTTTTAGATTTTCTTGAGTATGTAATTCCCTTCCTTTGGGGATACACATTTGGACCATGGGTGTGAGAGGGATTTCCTGTAGTACTCCCTGTGATGGATAGAGTAGTGGGTTGCCTTCATCTTCAGTTTTTAAGCCTTCAGTTTGTCTTCTAGGTGTGTTCTATTTTCCAGGTATTGGACTATTGGTTGCATCCATTCTGAGACTTCCTGTACTTTCATAATATCTGGGTCCTCGGTGCTGGGTCTTATTAGTGCTTCAGTGAACTCTATCCCCTTAAATGCCTAATTATCTTTAGCTACTAATTTGGCTAAGAGGTCAGCCTCAGAGTTTTTGTGTCTCGGTATCTGGACTATCTCCCATTGTCCACCATCTTATTCGATCTTCTTCAGGAGTTGCATAACTTTTCCTATATATTTGGCGATGCTCAGATCCTTGATATGGAATGTCTTGTTGACTTATTTTACTACTATTTGAGAGTCCAAGTGCATTATTAGGTGTTTGACTTTAACTTCGACAGCCAACTTTATTCCTGTGATGAGTGCCTCATACTATATGGCATTATTGGTTATGTTGTACTCTATTCAAATTGCATACCGGATGTGAATTTTATGCGGTCCCTTAAGGATAACCCCGGTGTTGGATCCTTGAGTAAAGGATGCTCTGTCCATATAAAGCTTCCATTCTAGTGCTTTGGTGATGGTAAGATCTTCCAGCATCATTTCTTGAATGAAATCTGCTAATGCTTGAGCTTTCACCTACTATCGGGGCTCATAGTTAATGTTGAATTCTCCAAGGAATATCGACTATTAAACCAATCTGCCTGAAGTCTCAAGCCTTTGTAAAATTTTTTACAAAGGGAAGCAGGATCTGATAATGATGGGATGAGCCTAGAAGTAGTGTTTGAGCTTCTACGATGCATGGACAACGGCCATGGCCAGTTTATCCAATGTTGGATACCGAACCTCAAACTCTCGGAGTATTTTGCTGATGTAGTATATCGAGTTTTGCTGGCTCTTTTCTTCCCTTACTAGCATCAAAGCTATGCATTATTGACCCAAAGAGAGATAGAAGTACAACATTTCTTCTGAGACCAGCCTATTGAGTAGAGGTGGCAAGGATAGAAATTTTTTAACATTTTCAAAAGTTGCCTGGCAATCTTTAGTCCAAAAAAATTTTTTAAAATTTTTTAAAGCTCAGAATAGTGGTAGGCACCGTTTAACTGAGCAGAAGATGAATCGTCCCAAAGTCGTGATCCTACCATTTAGCTTTTATAACTCGTGGATAGTCTTCGGAGCTTTCATATTGAGAATGGCCTCCATCTTTTTCGGGTTTTCTCATTACCTCTATGGGATATCATGAATCCTAGGAATTTGCCTGCTTTGACTTTGAAGATGCATTTTTCAGATTCAGTTTGATCCTGGACTCACTCAGTAATTGGATGATGTGATCTAGATCCGTTTGGTGTTGCTCTGCATGCTTGCTCTTGATAATAATGTCATCCATATATACTTCCACATTTTTCCTAATATGGTCTCGAAGTATATGGTTCATCATCCTCTAATATATTGCTCTAACATTCTTTAGTCCGAAGGGCATCACTTTATAGTAGTAAAGACCTTCGTGGGTGACGAAGGATGTCTTCTCTTGATCTTCCTTCTTCATCGGTATCTGGTGATATCCTTATGCTGCATCAACAAAACTATATAGACTGTGGCTGGCAGTGGAGTCTACTAGTTAGTCAATTGTAAGTAGTGGGTAGTTGTCCTTAGGACATGCCCAGTTAAGGTTAGCATAATCCATACACATCCTATATTTACTGTTTGATTTCTTAACTAGTACCACATTGGCTACCCATTATGGGTGGGTAACTTCTTTGATAAACCCGACTTCTAACAACTTCTTTGTTTCCTCATCGATTATCTTTTACCTCTCACATGCAAAGGTTCTTCTCTTCTAGATCATTGGCTTTGCCCCTAGTTTGATGTTTAAGCTATAACAAGAAATTTGGGGATCTACCCTAATTATTTCAGATGCTCGAGAAGCGAAATCTTCTAAATGCCTAGTGAGGACTTCATTTATTCCTTGCTTGGTGTCATAGTCGAGCTCATTGCCAATCTTCACCATATTCACATCAACAATTTGTAATGTCTTAGTTTCATCGACTAGTTATGGTCTGACACCTTGCTTCTCTATTTCCTAAGTTTTTAGGGGGAAGGCTTTTTTCTGAGGCTTTTTTGCCATCTGGTAGCATTGTCTGGCCATGTGCTTATCTCTATAAATTATGAGAGTTTCGCCCTCGATTGGAATCTTTATAGTCATATGTCAGATACTTGTGACTGTATCTATTTCGTAAAGTGTTGGTCATCCTATGATGCCATTGTATGCCAGTAGGAGATCTACTGCATTGAACAAAGCTTTAACAACTTTTGTTTCTTCATCATCCCGATTTCTAAATTCTAGATTTAACTCTTTAATTCCCATCGGCTGTATGGTTCCTCCACAGAAACTTGTAATGGGATTCTGGATGGCTTTTAGGTTAGTGATGGAGCTTTCTATGGCTTTGTAAGCATTCTAAGATAATGCATTGATGGCGCTTCCGTTATCAACCAATAACCTCTTCACTAGATAATTGTTAATGTATGCATTTACCACTAAGGCATCACAGTAAGGATGGCAAACATGAAACCCATCTTCTAAATCAAATAAGATCTCTTTTTTCTTGAAGGCTAGCCCTTCTCCATAGCTCCTTTTAGGTTCTTCTCAGCATTTTCTCCTCCAATAAACATGTTAATGACATCGACTGACTCATTTTGAGCCTTCTTTGCTTCTAGCTTGTCTAGCCCATGGGCATCTAGATTCCTAATTCCTCTAGATACGTCAATGAAATTATTGAGTTTACCATTCTGCACTAGTCTTTCTATGTCATTCTTCAGTTCTCTACAGGCCTCGATATCGTGCTTGTATTCTCAGTGATACTAGTAATAGTGTCCCCTATCCTGCGTGGCTCTCCAGCTTGGGCTTATTCTTCTAGCTAGGGTAATTCCTATGCCATTTTATCTTACCTATATGAGGATTCTAGATCTAGAGGTATTTGGAGGTGTGTATCTATTTATTTTCCTCTTAAATCTTTCTACTAAGTTTCTAAAATTTGTTTTTAGGAAGCTTGCTCGTCTAGATCTTGATCTTTCCTTTTTGGTTGGTAGTTTTTCTTCTTCCCTATGCATGCTTCTATCTTCATCCATCTTTGTCATTTTGACCGTCATAGCCATTACTTCTGCAAAAGTGCTAGGTTCCTTCATCATTATCTTGTCTTTGAGCTTTCCAAGTCTAGTGCCATTTTTCAAAGCTTCTATAGCAACTTCATCTACAAGGTTTTCGATTTTCATGGCTACCTTATTGAATCAATCGAGGGAGCTTTATAGGGACTTATTGGCCTCCTATCGGCACATCCAGAGATCATTGATATTTTTAGTAAGGGGAATGTTAGTGATGAAC
This sequence comes from Mallotus nudiflorus, assembly GCA_947683625.1. Taxonomy (NCBI): domain Eukaryota; kingdom Viridiplantae; phylum Streptophyta; class Magnoliopsida; order Malpighiales; family Euphorbiaceae; genus Mallotus; species Mallotus nudiflorus. The sequence goes on from CANTUR010000172.1 coordinate 1,652,334, forward strand.
TTGGCATAAAACTTCTTTGCCAGATCCTCAAAAGAGGTGATGGAGTTCTCTGGGAGCCGATAAAACCATTTTTAGGCGTTCTTGGTGAGTGTACTTATGAAGACCCTACACATGATTCCATCATTCACATTCTGGAGCAACATTCTTATTCTAAATGAGGATGTGTGGTTGACAGGTTCTTCAATCCTATTATATTGATCTAGTTATGGGATTCTGAACTTGGTTAGGATCTCTGTTTGGATTATCCTTTTTATAAATGGAGTTCTGCCTTCCATAATACATTCCTCTTCCTTCTTTGGTCTTGTACGGACTTTGTGTATAACTTCTTTAACCCTTTAGGTTAACTTTGAGTTATCGAGAGCTGAAATTATTGAACTAGATTCCCCTTCTGGAACTTTACTCTTCCTTTTGTTCACCTCAGGTATCTCTAAAGGTGTTGTGTTATTGTCTATATGAGCTAGCCCAGGGTTGCTTCTTTGAACTAAGGTGTTCAATTGTTATTTCATTAGGGCTATCAGAGCTTGGATGTTTTGTATCATTGCTTCCTTGTTGGTTGGGGTGAGGTTTAGTGTTTGGGATACAATGTTTAGGTTAGGCTTAATTATAGCCGGTGTATTTATTAGGTTTGAAAAAGGTATAGAAGGTATTAGTCGGTGATGGTGTTGCAATAAGGCATACTATGGAAGGTCGGTGCCCAAAGTCAGCCATCCCTGGATATTTCTAAAAGGAAAGTGCATACCTCCAGATGAAGGTCTGACATATTAGAAAGTTATTGGAGGTACTGCTATTGGGAGAGGTGTTGACAGATTGACTAGAGGAATGGGTGCCGAGAGGCTAATGTGAGTTTCAGGAGTCGAGATTGATAGTGGGTTGGAAGTTATGGTGTCAATATCTTAACTTGGTGGATATATGAATGGCTTTTCCTAAGAGTTCCCCACAGATGGTGCCACTTGATAACTTTTTTTTGAAACTCTTGAGCTTGGAACCCTGTAAGAGGTGATCAACAAAGGGCAAGGTAAGAGGTGGGAAGGATCCCCACAAACACTCTGATGCCTAAGTTAGAAAATAGAGAGAAAATCTAAAGAGAGAATGAGAACAACTAGAATATGAGAGAATAGAATGCCTGAGAATGAGGGATATAGGTTCCTATTTATAGCGATACTTAAACCTCAAAGGAGTAGGATTCCTTTTTGGATAGGAATCCTAGACCAAATAGGAGAGTATTCCTTCTTCGTTTAGGAGTCTTCTTGAGGCAAAAACCTTTCCCTAAATGGATTTAGCTACATTCCCTTTCCGAGTAACCTGTATAGGAAACAAAGTTATTTAATTAAACAGGAATATATACATATGGGGTGTCGTGACCTAAACCGGGAGTCATGACCGACACTATGGAACGAGAATTCTTTTTAATCTGGAACCTGTAGCAAGCCTTAAAAATAAAAACACATGCAATAAATAAATAAAAATACAGCATAATTAAAATTTTAAATAATATAAAAAATAAATCTTTATCATTACACGTAATAAAAATATCTCATACAATATTTGGATATAAAAAATCTCTAATACAACACTCAACTACTACAATAATATTACTATTACAATTTCTAGATTACAAATCAGAGTTTAAATATACATTTTTTCAATAAATAGCTAAGGTGGAAGAACACTAGTGAAGAGCTCTATTACTAAGGTCTGACAATATAAGATCTCTTGAAAAAAATAATTGAGGGGGTCAGACATCACTGAGTGAATTATTATATTATATATACATGCACCTCCTAATGTCATATGTAGTCAAGCATATATATATATATATATATATATATATATATATATATATATATATATGCATAAAATATTTTACTTTTGGTTGAAGGATCGAAGCAGAACCCTAACAATTTATAACCTCGATCACAATTTCTCACTAGCCATACAAACTCACTTAATTCAAATATATATCTCTTATCCATTTTTTGGACAGTAGACTAGCCCCGAGACACTAAGTCAACCGAGCTACAACAGTCTCACTATCAGTGTGATTGGTCCTGAGACACTAGGTCCACCAAGGTCCAACAATCACACTACTCTCACCCCAATATCACAATGATCAATATCAATCAAATCTCTCATCAAATAATCTCATGATATCACTCCTAACATTCTAACGTACTGGTGCGTACATAATCCTAGTGGAGCCCACTAGGCAGCATGTTCTACTACTATCCTTTGAATAAACTTAATAATTATTATAATAATAAAATGCATAATTTAAATGTAATATTATCCCTTCATAGCAAAATACACCCATCATATACAGAAAATAGATAAAAAATATTCCAAATGTATAAGCCATAAATATACCAAAAATAAACCATAAATATACCAGAAATATACCAGAAATGTACTGATCGCATGTTAGAAATATATCAAATATATACAGGTCGCATGTATATTAAAATATATTAAAAGTATACCAAAAATATATTTTACATTTAAAGCAATATTCATATTCAATTTCATTATAAAATTCATGAATGCTAATTTTTATGCATTCTACAAGCAATGCATATATAAGATAATAACTCACAGGCTCGAGAACCCGGTCCGATAGGCTTCGGTCTTAGCACAACTAGAAAATAAATAATAATAAATTAGAATAAATTCCTAACCTATATTTCTAAAAGAGACTCGATCTAAGACACTTTTCAATCAAAATTTCAAAACTAGACTCAGACTGATTGTTATGTTTTACAAGAAATCTACTGAAAATTCAGCAGTGTCTCCTTTGTAAGATTGACATCTTCCTACAAAAGTAGGGCTGATCCTGCACAAAAATACACTTTTTAAAACATAATGGCACAACACCTCGGGTTTGGACCCCAAACTACAAAAATTTCCAACCAAGGTTCACAATACACAAATCAACAATATTAAATATAAAATAATAAAAATCATAAAAAATCCATAAAAATATTAAAAATCTTTATTTTTCAACTAAATAATAATATTCTAGTTTTTAAATAATATTTGCTAATAAAATTTATAAATGGAATAAAATTCCCATTTTACAATTAAATTAACATAAATTGCAAATAATTATTAAAATCACAGTTTAATATCATAAAAATAATAAAATACCCATTTAAACTTAAAATAATAAATAAATTTATCATTTACATAATATTCCATAATTAACACAACTGAACTAATGAAATCTCAAATATTATATTATATTATATAATATTAATAAAAATTCAATTTTTCAATAATTCAACATAAAATGGTCAAATTCACTTTTAATTACTCAAATAACTTAATTATATAATAAAAGTAGTTAAAACCCCATTTAATCACAAAAATAACATATAATTTTATTATTTAAATATAATTTTTTTGAAAATTAATATTAATAATAGTAAATAATTTGTAAAAATTATTTTAATACTAATTATTATTTCAAAATCATTTACAACATGTAATTTAACCATAATTTCAACAAAGACACATAATTAATCTATACATCCAATATTTACATAATACAAAATATTATCCAAAAATTAACCAAAATTACTAAAAATTTGTGAAAATCCATTTCCTCATTTTCAAAGCTAATAATTTAAATTAATAACACAAATTTATCATAATTTTTACACAAAATGTATAAATCACATAATACACTCTATATTCCCAAAAATTATATAAAATTTCTAAAAAAAATTTTCTCACTACTAAAATTAACAACTAAAATCAACAATACTAATTTAATGAAATTTCCATTAAAAATAATTAATTAACATAATTATAAAAATTCAATATTAAATATTAAAATAATAAAAAATTATCAAAAATTTAAATTAATTCAAAAAAATTCACAAAAAATATATTTAGGGAGCTTAAGTTGCATATAACAACATTTCTTAAGGAAATTCCAAAGAATCAAATAAGAACAAGCTTAAAAAAATAAAACCTAAAAATGAACATAAACTTAAATTGAAAATAACTCACAAACGAGATGGTTTGAGCTCAATCCGAGCTTAGAAATAGAGTCCTCACAACTCAAGGAATCTAGAGAACCCAAGAACTCAAGCAATGGTGGCTGGATTTTCGACGGAGCTACTATAGCAGTAGGTGAATAATTCGATTTCTAACAGCTTCAAAGCTTCTAAACGGCGGCAAAATGATGTGGGGAGGAAGGGAAGATGTCGGCAAGCTTCATGGTGGTCAGGGTAGCGGCGTTGGCATGGATGGAAGGCATTGGGTATGCTACTAGAAACGAGAAGCAGAAAGAAAAGAAGAAAAAAAATGCAAATAATGGAAGAGGAAGAAAGAAAAGACAAAAAAGAAAAGAGAAGGAAGGGGCAAAAACCCGAAAATGCCCTCACTTAATATATATATATATATATATATATATAGACACACACACACACACTAACAACTAACAACTAACACACACACACACATATATATACACGTATATATACACATTTACATGCACTTATACTGATAATAATGATTATAACAACAATAACAAATAATACTAATAATAATAATAATAATACCACCGATAATAATAACAATGTTAATAATAATAATAATAATAACAATAACAATAACACACATGCACACTAAAATGATAAATAAATAAATAAATAAAACATTATACTAATAGTAATAATAATAATAGTAGTAATGATAATAACTTTAATATATTTTTTTATAATAAAACTTCTAAATAAATGGTTTTACATAAGAAAATATTTATCGTAAAATAATGAATATTAATCACAAACAATTATAATATAATAATATTATTAAACAAATAAATAATATTTAACAATAATTAATTTTTAAATCTCAATAAAATAATCATAATACATAGAAATTTGAAATATTATTAATACTGCATATTTAAAAGTAATATTATTTTATTGAAAATACTAGATCATTACATGATGTATCACTATGTTAAAGAATTTTTTTACATCAATAATTAGAAAGTTTTAGCTATTCTAACGTACTTGCATCTATTTTATTATCAATCAAAATAAAAAAAATGTAATAATTTCTTATTTATTTTAACATAATTATTTTATTTAGAAAATAGAAATGTAATCAAATATAAAATTTATTTTATTAAAAAATTTATTAATTAATCTGAAAATAAAATAATAATTTGTTAAAAAATTTACTTAATGTTAAGACCCATACATGTGGAACTCAGCAAGAGAACTTAACAGCGGAACAAGAAGAATAGAAGTACAGAAATAAGAGAAGAGAAAAAGAAATGGAAGAGAACGTGTTTGGTGCCGTGGCCCAAATCCCAAGGTCATGATTGGCTATAGAAAACAAAAATTCACATTAATTCAAAATCTTTAAGAAGCTTAAAATATAAAATTCATACAAAACTTAGCCATAAATTTACCTCAAAATTAGACTTTTTCAAAACTTAAAAAGTTGTTCATAAATAATATCATAATAATAAAATACTTAAACATACAACCCAAGGATATAACATCTATCAAGGTTACTGTAAAGATATGTATTTTCTTTATTTTTTTTATTAAGTTAAAATAGGAATTTGTTAAGTTTAAATTATTATTTTATTTAATTAGCATAAAATGAGTGTTTATTAAGTGTTTTAATAAAATATTAATTATTAGAGTATGTTACAAATATATTATATATATGAATAAAAGTGTAATATCCCGTATATTTTTAAATATTTTAATACTACATCGGGATATGCAGTGTTAATAATTTTTGTATATATTTATGATATTTCATGAATTGCTATTTAATTAAAATTGATTTTTAATTGTTTTATATTATTTTAAGAACTTTACGTAAAATTTTTTCGGGACTTACATTTTCGAAAAAATTGATACGTAAATAATTTAATATTAATTATTTTAAACAATTTTACGGACTTGCATGAACTCATATATATTTTTAAAGTACTAAATAATGTATGTATGTGTATTTATTTATTTAACTAGGGTTTAATTAATTACCATAATATTTTATTATTTATTATTAGTTTTAATATTATTTAATTATTTTTAGGTGTATTAAATTTTAAAATATTAAATTATATGTGTGTGGTGTATATTTAATGTGTGTGAGTTTATATTATTTTAATATATAGTGTAAAGTATATATATATATATATATATATATATATATATATATATATATATATATATATATATATATATACATATACATTTAATATTAAACAAAAAAATAAAGTTTGAGTTATTTACGGTTGTGTCATCCATCCTCCTCCCTCATTCCCGATCGTCCCCATCACCGTTCCACCTCCTGCCATCCCGTTTTCTCATCGTCGGTGTGCCTCCCGGCGTGCTACCTCCTTCCCCAGCCTTCCCCACCACCAGCAGCGCTCTATTCCGTCGAGGTTTGGTCGGAATAAGCTTGGGAAGCCGAATTCATTCTCACCGTCGATCACGGCGTTTCCGGCTACCATTTTTGACACCGCCAATCTCTTTCTTCTCCTTGAGCTCCGGTGAGTGTGATTCCAAGCTTTGTTTCACTTAAAATGGTCTTGATTTGCTTAGGTTTCAATTTTGGTAATTCGGCCATTTTAGGGTTCTTGATTTTTTTGAACTTCAAATTGATTGATTCATGAAAAATAACTTCACAAATGTTGTTACCCTTAGCTTAATATACATGTGTGAATTTTTTTAGAATTTTCGAAATTATTTTGATTTTTAGGTATTTTTGAATATTTTAGTATTATTTTCTAATTTTTGAAATTTAATTAAATAAATTATGAAATTGTGTTTTATGATAAATATAGGTGTTGAAATGAATTATAGAAATTTATTTGGAATTTTTATGAATTTTTATGTATTTATTTTGAATTTGTTTAGGTTTATGTAATTCTGAGAAAATAGGGTTGATTGTGTTTTTAATTGAAATTAATTGGTTAATTGAGTTTATTTATTGATATTATTGATAAATATGTTGAGAAAATTAATTTTGTGCAATTATATTATTTTTGGTGAATTTTTGGATTAATTTTAGTATATTTATATATATAGGGGTATTTTGGTAATTTTACCCTAAATTGACTAAAAATGTAATTAAATTGGTTTTAATAGTTATTTAAGGTATAAAAATGTTTTCTAAAAATTATTTAGTATTTTTAATTAATTAAAACTATTTTTCGTGAATTATTTTCAAATTATATATATAATATACGATTTTTCTAAATAAATGAGTTTTTATTGGTTTTTAATGTGTTTTAAGGTTAATTATGTAATTTATACTAATAAAATGTATTTCTATGATATAAGGGTATTTTTGGTAGTTTTATATTGTTCTGTGAATTGTAGACCCCGGTCGGTAAACTGTAGTTTGGAGTCTGACCGAGGGGTTGTGGATGTGTTTCTGTGTCTATTTTTTGAAGTGTGTTTCTTTGCAGGGCCGGCTCTACTCTTTGAGTAGAGAGATGTCCATTTTACAAGGGAGGTTCTGTCGAATTTTTGATAAAATTCTCGTAAAACGTGATGTCCGATTGAATCTTAATTTTGATTCTAAGTCTACTATTCTAGATCGAGTTTCTAGGATTGTCTGTTAGGTTTATTCTGATGTCTGTTATTTATTGTTTGTTTAGTTGCACCGAGACCGAGGCCTAGTGGACCAGGCCTGTCGAACCCATCTCGAGGAGCGCACTAAGTGTGAGTTATTGTCACAACCCAAAATAGGGGCCATGACCGGCGCTAGGGAACGAGAATTCTTTCGAATCCGGAACCCATAGCAAGCCTAAAAATAAAATAAATCATGCAATAACAATAACAATATTAAATGCAGCGAAAATAAAAATCATAAATATAATAATAACATTCTCATCACTGGATTTAAATCAAATCTCATCTCATAGATATATAAATCTTTAAATACAAATCCAGTTTCAATATAATACATCTCTTTAAATAAAATACATGAAATCCCACACTAATTCACAACTACTGCAGTGTCTAGATTATAAAAATAAGACTCAAGTAAATAATTTACACAAAGAAGTCGGGGCGGAAGAAATCCAACGTATCGACCTGCTACTGAGGTCTGAAGATGTTGACTCTCCTAAAAAATAGTCAACGGAGGGGAGTCAGACCTCACTGAGTGAATTACTATAATATATATACATGCATACTAAATGACAATGCATACAGTCAATAATACATATCTAATATGTATATATACAGGCAAATTCACACAGATGCAGAAAATCATTTTTATATATATTATTGAAAATCACAGTTTATGAAGGATAACATAGAACCTTAGAATATCGCAACCTCGAAAATAGTGTTAGACAACACTCTAGCCATACAGGCTCACTTATTCCAAATATATCCACTTAATCCATTTAGACAGTAGACTGGCCCCAAGACACTAAGTCAACCGAGCTCCAATAGTTTGACTGCCAGTGTGATTAGCCCCAAGACACTTGGTCAACCGAGCTCCAACAATCACACCCCAAACCACATCTCACACATCAAATAATCATAATCAATCAATATCCACAATTAAGTTAGTATTATAGCCTAAATACTATAGGCGTACCGGTACGTACTCGGTCCTAGTGCTGCCCACTACGAAGCACGTTCTATCGATATCCTTCATTAATAAATATAAAACATTCATTCACAAAAATAAATGATGCATGAAGTTCAATAAAATATCAACATAAATCATATATATACTAGAAATATACCAAAAATAAACCAGGTATATTTCGAGTATATATACGTCAAATGAATTCAATCAAATTATAAATTAAATTGGAAATATATTTAAAAACATTTTAAATATATTTTATTTACAAAACATGCATATAATTTAATATATACCAAAAATAAACCAAAAATATACTTAAATACAAATCATATTATTTATGCATTTTAACCAAAATAAAACATATATTTCTAAATCATGCATCCTAAGCATATATATATAGTATAGTAACTCACCTAGTGCGCTCCACGAGACAGGTCCGACGGGCCTGGTCCACTAGCCCTCGGTCTCGGCGCAACTAAACAAGCAATAAATAATCGACATCAGAATAACCCTAACAGAAATCCTAGAATTCGATCTAGAGTATTTAAATACGGAAACAGAATTAGGGTTCGACTGGACATCACATTTTACGAGAATTCTACCAAAAATTCGGCAGAACCTCCCCTGTAAAACGGACATCTCTCTACTCAAAAGAGTAGAGCCGACCCTACAAAGAAACACACTTCGAAAAACTACACAATGCACGATCAAAATCCCACGGTCGGACTCCAAACTACAGCCCACCGACTGGGGTTCACAAACACAGAACAATTCCAGAAATACCAAAAATATCCTTATAGCATAGAAATTCATTTTATAGGTAGAAATTACATAATTAACCTTAAAACACAATAAAAATCGATAAAAACTCATTTTATTTGAAAAATCGTATATTATATATATAATTGAAAATAATTCACGAAAAATAGTTTTAATTAGTTAAAAATACTAAATAATTTGTAGAAATCATTTTTATACCTTAAATAACTATTAAAACCAATTAAATTACATTTTTAGCCAATTTAGGGTAAAATTACCAAAATACCCCTATATATAAATATACTTAAATTACTTCAAAAATTCACCAAAAATTATACAATTATCCAAAATTAATTTTATCAACATATTTATCAATAATATCAATAATTAGACCCAATTATCCAATTAATTTCAAATAAAAACACATTTAACCTAATTTTCCCAAAATTACATAAACTCAAATAATTCAAAATAAATACTTAGAAATTCATAAAAATTCCAAATAAATTCCTATAATTCATTTAAACACCTAATTTAACCATAAATCCCAATTTCATAATTTAAATAATTAATTTCCGAAAATTAGAAAATAATATTAAAATATTCAAAAATACCCAAAAATCCAAAAAATCTCCAAAAGTTCTACAAAAATTCATACATGTAGATTAAGCTACTAGGATCAACATTTGTGAAGGGAGTTTTCATTAATCAATCAATTCAAAGCTCAAAAAAATCAAAAACCCTAATAGGCCGAAATTGAAAATTCGAAACCTAAGCAAATCTAGACCATTTCAGCTCAAACCTAAGCTAGAATCACACTCAACAGAGCTCAAGGAGAAGAAAGAGACCGGCGATGTCGAAAACGGTGGCCGAAAATGGGAGAAACGGCGAAGGGAAGATTTTCGGCCAAAAGAGGAAAATGGGGCTACCGGCGCCGGGGAAGGGAGCTGCTGGCGGCGGGGGACGGCTAGGAACGACGGTGGCAAGCTGGGAGGCACACCGACGGTAGGTGACCGGAGTTGCAGCGGTGAGGGGAAGGGTGGGTGGTGGTCGGGCGCGGGAGGGAAAGAAGAAGAAGAAGAAAAAGAAAAAGAAAAAAGAAAGAAAAGAAAAAGAAAAGAAAAAGAAAAAAGAAAAAAAAGAAAAAAAAGAAAAGAAAATAATAATAAAAATAATTTTAATATTTTAATAATAAATAAAATAATTAAATAACAATAAATTAATAAATAAATAATAAAATATTAGGGTAATATATTAAACCCTAATTAAATAAATATTTACACACACATGCTTTATTTAGTATTTTAAAAATACGCATGAGTTCATGCAAGTCCGAAAATATATTTAAAATAATTAATATTAAAATATTTACGTGAAAATTTCCCCGAAAATGCAAGTCCCGGGAAAATTTTACGTAAAACACTGTAAATAATACACAGTAATTAAAATATGTTTTAAATACATATCAACTCGTAAAAATATCATATATATACATTCAAAATTTATTAACACTGCATATCCTGGTACAGTGTAAAAATATTTAAAAACACGGGATATTACAGTTACTATGCTATATATATATGCTTTAGGGTGCATGATTTAGAAATGTATGTTTTATTTTGATTAATTATGCATAAATAATTCAATTGGTATTTAAGTTTATTTTTAGTTTATATTCGATATATTTTGATATATTTTGAATTATATGCATGCTTTATTAGACATTTATGTTCAAAATGTTTTTAAATATATATTTAGTTTATTTTATGATTTAATTAGATTTATTTGATGTATATATATACTTGAAATATACCTGGTTTACTTTTGGTATATTTTTAGTGTATATATGGTTTATGTTGCTATTTTATTCAATTCATGCATCATTTACTTTTATGAATGTATGCTTTATATTTTAATGAAGGATATCAACAGAACGTGCTACCTAGTGGGCAGCACTAGGACCGAGTACGTACCGATACGCTAATAGCATTTAGGCTATATTACTAACCATTTGTGGATATTGATTGGATATGATTATTTGATGTGTGTGATATGATTTGGGAGTGTGATTGCTGGAGCTCGGTTGACCAAGTGTCTTGGGGCCAATCACACTGATAGTCAGACTGCTGGAGCTCGGTTGACTTAGTGTCTCGGGGCCAGTCTACTGTCCAAATGGATCAAGTGATTATATTTGGAATAAGTGAGCCTGTATGGCTAAAGTGTTGTCTAACATTGTTTTCGAGGTTATGATATTGTAGGGTTCTATTCGATCCTTCATAAACTGTGATTTTCAATAAAAATATATAAAATGATTTTATTGCATCTGTGTGTAATTGCTTGTATACATACATATTATATATACTTTTGACTATGTGCATTGTCATTTAGTATGCATGTATATATATTATAGTAATTCACTCAGTGAGGTCTGTCTCCCCTCTGTTGACCATTTTTCAGGAGAGTCTTCTTCCTTAGACCTCAGTAGCAGGCCTGTACGCCGGATTTCTTCCACCCTGGCTTCTTTATATAAACTACTTATCTGAGTTTTGAGTTTTATTTTATAATCTAGACACTGTAGTAGTTGTAATAAATTATGGGTCTTATGTATTATATTTGTGTGAGTTATGTATTTTAAGAATTTGAACTGAAACTTGTATTAAAGGATTTATTTATATATATGAGATGAGGATTTGATTTAAAATCTCGTGGTGGATTATTATTTTTATATTTATGATTTTATTCTGCTGCACAGTATTTTATTTAAATGTGTTGTTATTATTACTATTACATGTTTTATTTTATTTTTAGGCTTACTACGGGTTCCGGATTCGAAAGAATTCCCATTCCCTAGCGCCGGTCATGGCCCCTATTTTGGGTCATGACAAAGTTGGTATCAAAGCGGAGTTCTATGTTAGGGCTTAGTTGTGCGAGTCGTGGCCTTAGTTTTCAAAGTTACGTTTTCTTTTGGTAACTACTGCAGTGAATTAGGTTCGAGTATGTCTTGATAAGTATTCCTTGCTTTAGTTTTCTCCGTTATTCTTTCATTGTCTTTTTTGTTTGAATCATTCCGTTTGTCTTTTCAGAATGAGGCGAGCGCATGTCGCTCTACCGGTCATTGAGGCCGAGGATGATGAGTCTTTTCAGGATGAGGTTTTACCTCCTGAGCAACCAGTTAGACGTAGAGGTCATGGCAGAGGTAGACCTCGAGGAGCGGCAGGTCACCGTAGGCAGAGAGAGTTACAGGACGGGGAGCCTGTAGAGCCTGAGTTTGATGTTCCTGTGCCTCCAGTTGTTCAGCCTGCTTATCAGCAGGGTATGTCTGACCCTGAGGTAGCTCTATTCTATACCAAAGTTGGCAGGATTGTGTTTGATGGGACTTCCAATCCGTTAGATTCTCTGCATATGACCGAGACTCAGACTCGAACTGCTCACACCGAGTACCAACGGATCATGATCATCGAGTTGTCTATTGAGGGACCAGCTTTAGACTTGTTTATTCAGATGACCCAGCCCTATATGATGACGATGACTTGGGCTCAGTTTTGAGAGCGGTTTATGAGGAGATTCTGTCCAGAGCCTCTCCGTATGAGTTATCATCTCCGATTGACCAGCATTTCTCTTGGTGATTGATCAGTAGAGGAGTACACCCGAGAGTTTCTTTGGCTGGGTAGATATGCAGAGGATCTGATGCGAGACTAGTACTTCGCAGTCACTACCTATGTTACCTGATTGGGTTCAGCATTTGCTGGTATGCCTACAGCAGGCCTTACTCTGGAGTCTATGATTGAGTTGGCCAAGGAGATTGAGCTGAGGCTAGTTAGACAGGGAGCGATGCCTGATTATTACCAGCTGGGAGTTTAGTCGAGTGGATTGCAGGCTACTTCGTACTCTAGTTTTTATATTGGCTCGAGTAGTCAACAGCGAGGTCTGACACAGCAAAGTCAGAGGCAGCGAGTGCGTCAGAGCAGTAGACATGGTCGTGGAGGTCAGCGTAGACCATTCAGATTTGGGTTAGGTGCTTCGAGCAGTAGCAGTGGTTGTAGTTCTGGATCAGCTACCAGTGTTTGCTAGACCTGCGGTAGAGTCCATCAGGGACCGTGTTATCTGACATCGATGACATGCTTCAGATGCGGGCAGATAGGACATTTTGCTAGATCGTGTCCTTACTCTGGGTACCAGCAGCCGCAGATTCCACGATTCCCACAGCAATCGATTGCTAGTGCTACACCCGTGCCATTTTAGTTACCTCCAGCTCAGCATCAGAGTTCCACTCAGCTTGTTCCACAATAGGGTCATGGTAGAGGTACTAAAGGAGGTGCTAGAGGTGTTGGCTAGGCTTCTACCAATCATCATGGAGGTCGAGGTCAGGCCAGAGTCTTCCACCTTACTCAGTAGGATGCTCAAGCATTTAATGCAGTCATGGCAGGTATTATTTATGTTTGTTACCTGGATGCATGGGTTTTGTTTGATCCGGGTGCCACACATTCATTTATTTCTCCCATTTTTGCTTCCAAGTCTTGTTGGCTAGCTTCGAGGATGGCTTTTCCTTTATCTGTTGCCACTCCTCTGAGTGATTCCTTGGACATCGATATTACCAATCCTCTGAGCAATTCCTTGGACACCGATATTGTTCTTTTTGGTTGTCCAGTTCTCATGGGAGGTAGAGAATTATTTGCTGATTTGATTTTATTGGATGTGATGGAGTTTGATGTTATTCTGGGTATGGACTGGTTATCTCAGCACTATGCCGTGGTAGATTACAGGAATAAAGAGGTGACGTTCATAATTCCTAATGAAGAATATTTTAAGTTTATGGGTGATAGGAGTTCAGCACCTCAGAATCTTATTTCTGCTATTATGGCTAGGAAGTTATTGTGGAAAGGTTGTCAGGGATATTTGGAATTAGTTAGGGATACTTCAGTGGAGATGTTGTCACTCATAGATGTTCCTGTTGCCTGTGAGTTTGCTGATGTTTTTCTTGAGGAGTTGCCAGGTTTACCACCTCACAGAGAGATTGAGTTCTGTATAGATATGGTTCCAGGTACTACTCCTATATCTATGCCACCCTATAGAATGGCTCCTACAGAGTTGAAAGAGTTGAAGGAGCAGTTGCAAGAGTTGTTGGATAAAGGTTTTATCAGACTTAGTGTTTCTCCTTGGGGTGCACCAGTCCTGTTTATGAAGAAGAAGGATGGTACCCTGAGACTGTGCATTGACTACAGAGAGCTGAACAAGGTGACAGTGAAGAACAAGTATCCTCTCCCAAGGATAGATGACTTGTTTGATCAGCTACAGGGTGCACAGTTCTTTTCTAAGATTGACTTGAGGTCGGATTATCATCAGCTGCGGATTAGTGAAGCTGATGTTCCTAAAACAGCATTTCGCACTCGATATGGCCATTATGAGTTTCTGGTGAGGTCTTTTGGTTTGACTAATGCACCAGCAGCTTTTATGGACCTGATGAACAGGTATTCAGACCATATGTGGATCAGTTTATGTTAGTCTTCATTGATGATATACTGGTATATTCAAGGAGTATGGAGGAGCATGTATATCACTTGAGGATTGTACTGCAGACACTGAGAGATCATCAGCTTTATGCTAAATTCTTGAAGTGTGACTTCTGGATGGAGAGTTTTTCTTTTCTTGGACACGTGGTATCTAAAGAAGGTATCCAGGTTGATCCACATAAGATTGAAGCAGTGTCTGAGTGGCCTAGACAGACTTCTGTTACTGAGATTCAAAATTTTCTGGGTTTAGCCGGGTATTATAGGCGGTTTGTGCAAGATTTTTCTAGAATTACAGCCCCTATGACTCGCTTGACTTAGAAGAATGTTAGATTTGAGTGGTCAGAAGCTTGTGAGAATAGCTTCCAATTGTTGAAAGAGAAATTGACCACCGCACCAGTGTTATCTTTGCCTAATAGTGTGGACAAGTTCACAGTTTATTGTGATGTCTCTAGAGTTGGCCTTGGTTGTGTGTTGATGCAGAATGGAAGGGTGATAGCCTATGCTTCAAGGCAGTTGAAGAAGCATGAGCAGAACTATCCTACACATGACCTTGAGATGGCTGCAGTGATCTTTGCTTTAAAGATTTGGAGACATTATTTGTACGGGGTGACTTGTGAGATTTTTACTAATCACAAGAGCCTTAAGTACATTTTCCAGCAGAGAGATCTGAATCTGAGGCAGAGGAGATGGTTAGAATTGTTAAAGGATTATGACTGTGAGATTTTATATCATCCGGGTAAAGCTAATGTGGTAGTAGATGCCTTGAGTAGAAAGTCCTCAGGCAGTCTTGCTCACATCAGTGTTGAGAGAAGACCGTTGATCCAAGAGTTGGATTTGTTGATGGATCAAGGTCTGATGATGAAGATCAGTAGGTCAGGTGGACTACTAGCTCAATTTAAGGTGCGATCTGTATTGAAGGATAAGATTAAAGCAGCTTAGAGCCGAGATCCTATTCTAGAAGAGCTTGCAGAGAATGTCAGAGTAGGAAAGTTCACTGATTTCACACTCGATGATGATGGTGTGTTGTGGATCAGTGGTAGATTGTGTGTTCCTAATGTGGATGATTTAAGAGAAGAGATCCTAGAGGAAGCACATTCTATAGCCTATAGCGTACATCCGAGTGTCACTAAGATGTACCACAGTATCAGAGACTTATACTGGTGGGATGGATTGAAGAAGGATGTCGTTGATTATGTTGTTAAGTACCTGACGTGTCAGCAAATGAAAGCTGAACATCAAAAGCCTTTTGGGAAGCTTCAACCTCTTCCTATTCCAGAGTGGAAGTGGGAAAGGATAGCTATGGATTTTGTGGTTGGTTTACCTCATTCTAAGGATGGATACGATTCCATCTGGGTGATTGTAGACAGGTTGACAAGTCTGCACATTGCTTACCTGTGAAAGCCACCTATTCTGTAGCTAGATTGGCGAAGCTATATGTGAAACATATCGTGTGCCTTCATGGAGTACCTATGTCCATTGTGTCAAACAGAGGTTCAGTGTTTACTTCTCATTTTTGGCAGAAGTTGCAGGAAGTGATGGGCATTAGGTTGGACTTCAGTACTGCTTTTCATCCTCAAACAGATGGTCAATCTGAGAGAATGATCCAGACACTGGAAGATATGTTGAGGATGTGTGTCCTGGATTTGGGAGGTAGCTGGGATGATCATTTGCCACTCGTAGAGTTTGCATATAATAACAGCTACCATAACAGTATTGGTATGGCACCATATGAGGCGTTATATGAAAGGAAGTGTAGATCCCCTCTGAGTTGGGATGAGATTGGTGAAAGAGCTTTGACTGGACCTGAGATGGTTCAGGATGCTGCAGAGAAAATTACCATAATTAAGCGTATATTACAAACCGCAGTTAGCAAGCAGAAGAGCTATGCGGATCCTAGGCGCAGAGATGTGGAGTTTCAGGTTGGAGATTTTATTTTTCTGAAGGTATCTCCGATGAAGGGTGTGATGAGATTTGGCAGGAAGGGTAAGTTAGCACCGAGATATATCGGACCGTTTGAGATTATGGAGAGAGTTGGCACTATTGCATATCGGTTGGATTTACCTCCGAGTATGTCACAAGTGCATCCAATATTTCATATCTCGATGCTGAGGAAGTATATCTCAGACCCTTCACATGTGTTGCAGCTCGACAGTGTAGAAGTGAGTGAAGATTTAACATTTATGGAAGAACCTGTGGCGATCGTTGACTATGAAGTTCGACAGTTACGGTCGAAGCAGATTCCGATGGTCAAGGTTCTGTGGCGTAGCAACAGGGTTGAGGAGCATACGTGGGAGACTGAAGCTGAGATGCAAGCTTCTTACCCGTATCTCTTCCCTTCTTGATCTTGTGATCATTTTCTTTCTGGAATTTGGGGACGAATTCATGTAAGGGGGGAAAACTGTAATATCCCGTATTTTTTTAAATATTTTAATACTGCATCGGGATATGCAGTGTTAATAATTTATGTACATATTTATGATATTTCATGAGTTTCTATTTAATTAAAATTGATTTTTAATTGTTTTATATTATTTTAAGAACTTTACGTAAAATTTTCTCGAAACTTGCATTTTCGGGGAAATTGATACGTAAATAATTTAATATTAATTATTTTAAACAATTTTACGGACTTACATGAACTCATATATATTTTTAAAGTACTAAATAATGTATATATGTGTATTTATTTATTTAACTAGGGTTTAATTAATTACCCTAATATTTTATTATTTATTATTAGTTTTAATATTATTTAATTATTTTTAGGTGTATTAAATTTTAAAATATTAAATTATATGTGTGTGGAGTATATTTAATGTGTGTGAGTTTATATTATTTTAATATATAGTGTAAAGTATATATATATATATATATATATATATATATATATATATATATATATACATATACATATACATTTAATATTAAACAAAAAAATAAAGTTTGAGTTATTTACGGTTGTGTCATCCATCCTCCTCCCTCATTCCCGATCGTCCCCATCACCGTTCCACCGCCTGCCATCCCATTTTCTCACCGTCGGTGTGCCTCCCGACGTGCCACCTCCTTCCCCAGCCTTCCCCACCGCCAACAGCGCCCTATTCCGTCGAGGTTTGGCCGGAATAAGCTCTGGAAGCCGAATTCATTCTCACCGTCGATCACGGCGTTTTCGGCTACCATTTTTGACACCGTTTGTCTCTTTCTTCTCCTTGAGCTCCAGTGAGTGTGATTCCAAGCTTTGTTTCACTTAAAATGGTCTTGATTTGCTTAGGTTTCGATTTTGGTAATTCGGCCCATTTTAGGGTTCTTGATTTTTTTGAACTTCAAATTGATTAATTAATGAAAAATCCCTTCATAAATGTTGTTCCCCTTAGCTTAATCTATATGTGTGAATTTTTGTAGAATTTTGGAAATTATTTTGATTTTTAGGTATTTTTGAATATTTTAGTATTATTTTCTAATTTTCGAAATTTAATTAAATAAATTATGAAATTGTGTTTTATGATAAATATAGGTGTTTAAATGAATTATAGAAATTTATTTGGAATTTTTATGAATTTTTATGTATTTATTTTGAATTTGTTTAGGTTTATGTAATTCTGAGAAAATAGGGTTGATTGTGTTTTTAATTGAAATTAATTGGTTAATTGAGTTTATTTATTGATATTATTGATAAATATGTTGAGAAATTAATTTTGTGCAATTATATTATTTTTGGTGAATTTTTGGATTAATTTTAGTATATTTATATATATAGGGGTATTTTGGTAATTTTACCCTAAATTGACTAAAAATGTAATTAAATTGGTTTTAATAGTTATTTAAGGTATAAAAATGATTTCTAAAAATTATTTAGTATTTTTAATTAATTAAAACTATTTTTCGTGA
Organism: Mallotus nudiflorus; assembly: GCA_947683625.1. NCBI lineage: Eukaryota > Viridiplantae > Streptophyta > Magnoliopsida > Malpighiales > Euphorbiaceae > Mallotus > Mallotus nudiflorus. The sequence goes on from CANTUR010000172.1 coordinate 1,671,074, forward strand.
ATTATTTTCAAATTATATATATAATATACGATTTTTCTAAATAAATGAGTTTTTATTGGTTTTTAATGTGTTTTAAGGTTAATTATGTAATTTATACTAATAAAATGTATTTCTATGATATAACGGTATTTTTGGTATTTTTATATTGTTCTATGAATTGTGGACCCCGGTCGGTAAACTGTAGTTTGGAGTCTAACCGAGGGGTTGTGGATGTGTTTCTGTGTCTATTTTTTGAAGTGTGTTTCTTTGCAGGGCCGGCTCTACTCTTTGATTAGAGAGATGTTCGTTTTATAGGGGAGGTTCTGCCGAATTTTTGGTAAAATTCTCGTAAAACGTGATGTCCGGTTGAACCCTAATTTTGATTCTGAGTCTACTATTCTAGATCGAGTTTCTAGGATTGTCTGTTAGGTTTATTCTGATGTCTGTTATTTATTGTTTGTTTAGTTGCGCTGAGACCAAGGCCTAGTGGACCAGGCCCATCAGACCCATCTCGAGGAGCGCACTAAGTGTGAGTTACTATGCTATATATATATGCTTTAGGGTGCATGATTTAGAAATGTATGTTTTATTTTGATTAATTATGCATAAATAATTCAATTGGTATTTAAGTTTATTTTTAGTTTATATTCGGTATATTTTGATATATTTTGAATTATATGCATGCTTTATTAAACATTTATGTTCAAAATGTTTTTAAATATATACTTAGTTTATTTTACAATTTAATTGGATTTATTTGACGTATATATATACTCGAAATATACTTGATTTACTTTTGGTATATTTTTAGTATATATATGTTTTATGTTGCTATTTTATTCAATTCAAGCATCATTTACTTTTATGAATGTATGCTTTATATTTTAATGAAGGATATCAATAGAATGTGCTACCTAGTGGGCAGCACTAGGACCGAGTACGTACCGGTACGCTGATAGCATTTATGCTATATTACTAACCATTTGTGGATATTGATTGGATATGATTATTTGATGTGTATGATATGATTTGGGAGTGTGATTGCTGGAGCTCGATTGACCAAGTGTCTCGAGGCCAATCACACTGACAGTCAAACTGCTTGAGCTCAGTTGACTTAGTGTCTCGGGGCCAGTTTACTGTCCAAATGGATCAAGTGATTATATTTGGAATAAGTGAGCCTGTATGGCTAGAGTGTTGTCTAACACTATTTTTGAGGTTACGATATTGTAGGGTTCTATTCGATCCTTTATAAACTGTGATTTTCAATAAAAATATATGAAATGATTTTATTGCATCTGTGTGTAATTGCTTGTATACATACATATTATATATACTTTTGACTGTGTGCATTGTCATTTAGTATGCATGTATATATATTATAGTAATTCACTCAGTGAGGTCTGACTCCCCTCTGTTGACCATTTTTCAGGAGAGTCTTCTTCCTCAGACCTCAGTAGCAGGCCTGTATGCCGGATTTCTTTCGCTCCAGCTTCTTTATGTAAACTGCTTATATGAGTCTTGAGTTTTATTTTATAATCTAGACACTGCAGTAGTTGTAATAAATTATGGGTCTTATGTATTATATTTGTGTGAGTTATGTATTTTAAGAATTTGAACTGAAACTTGTATTAAAGGATTTATTTATATATATGAGATGAGGATTTGATTTAAAATCCCGTGGTGGATTATTATTTTTGTATTTATGATTTTATTCCGCTGTATAATATTTTATTTAAATGTGTTATTATTATTACTATTGCATGTTTTATTTTATTTTTAGGCTTGCTACGGGTTCCGAATTCGAAAGAATTCCCATTCCCTAGCGCCGGTCATGACCCCTGTTTTGGGTCGTGACAAAAGGTGAGTAGATATTTTTATTTTTAAATTATATAAAATTTACCTTGATACTTGTTTTATATAAAAAAAAGTTCAAAACGTTTTTCCCCTTTCTTTTTCCCTTCATTTTTTTTCTGTCTTTTCATCTCTTCTTCTTCTTCTCCTTCTTCCTTACTTGACATCCACTGCCACCACCGCCACTGTCAACACATCAGCTCCAGCTGATGTTGTCACCTTCCTTCCTCACGTTTTCTTTGCTTGCCAAGAAGAAGGAAGAGCCACCATCGCTAGCTCCGGCCTCACTGGTAGTCCCAAACGGTTCCTCTCCTCTTGGGCTTCATTAGCCCTCGATCAATTTCAGGAATTATCACTGGGAACAACCTCGATTTGAGATAATTAGATTCTAGATTTTGGTTTATTTTAATTAATTGAGTTTTAATTAGATTGATTCAACTTTAGTTGATTTTATATAAAATTAAATTGGAGTTGAGATCTTCCATTTGTTTTTTTTATAATTTTCTGGAAATTTTAGATTTTTTGGGTCTCGAGTTACTGTTCCGGTACTGTTCCGACTTGGATATTTTTATCTTTTTATTAAATTAGATAAATTATATAGATTAAACTTTGTGAATGAAGTTTTGTGAGATTATTTGCAGAATTTCATATATGAATTTTTAAAGACTATGCTTGAAAGTGTATTTTTTAGAAAATTTAATAGAAATTAGTAATTATTTAATTTTAATGAAAATTATTGTTATTTATTCTATTTTAGACTGAATTTAAATAATAAAAGTATGAAAATAATTTTTATAATTAATTTCAAACTTTTAGTTAATTAGTAGTAATTTTGGAAAATAAATGAAAAATAAATTTATTTATTATTTTCAAGTTTGAATGAGTCCTTTATTATTTTATGATATATTTGAGTGATTTAAATATTTATTTATAATTATTGCTAATTTAGTTATAAAAGGGAAATTTGATTCCATTAACGAAATTTTACTTATAAACTAGAATTTTACTATTTATTTGGAAATAAATTCCCTTTATATTTTTATTATATAAATAAATTAAATTGTATTGGTTAACTAAATTTTTATAATATATTAGTAATTTGAAAAAAATTATATTTGCTTTATATATGTTGCTGTGTTGGTTTTTTTGGGCATAAAGTGTAATTCGGAAGCCCAACCCGAGATGTTGAGTTGTGGATGTTTTAGAAGTATTGTTTTGTGTAGTGTAATGACTCAGTATTTTAAATAAAATAATATTATTTTGAGATATGCAGTGTTATTAATTTTAAATTTGATTGTATATTATTATCGTTAATTACTAATATTATTTATGTATTTTATTTTATGAAATTATTTTCGTAAAAATAATTTATTTTACATAGGATTAATTGATAATATTAAAGTTAATAATAATAATAATAATAATAATAATAATAATAATAATAATAATAATAATAATAATAATAATAATAATAATAATAATATTATTATTATTATTATTATTATTATTATTATTATTATTATTATTATTATTATTATTATTATTATTATTATTATTATTATTATTATTATTATTATTATTATTATTATTATTATTATTTAATTTGATGGAAGGGCGATATGGTAATTTCATAAATAAAAAGGGGTCAAATGTAGTAAAAAGTCGAGTCAACATTACCTTCTCTTCATTCTTCTTCTGCTTCTTCTCAGACCATCATGTTTAGCCACCGCTGGAGCCACCCAACTGCCACCATCAACCACTTTCTCTTAGACATTGCCAGCAACCGTCAGATCATCGTTGGAGCGCTGGAAATCGAAGTGGCCAAGAGTTGAAGCTCTAAGCCGCCAGTGAGGTTCCGGCCACCTCAAGACTCCAAGCCAGACTCTTTTGAATGGTTTCCACCAGTGAGTCCATTTCTGAGCTCCGTTTGAGCTCAAATCCTCTAGATTTTTAGATATCTTCAATTTTTAGTTTATGTGTTTTAGGGTTTTTAATTTTTTGAACTCGATTATGTTTGATTCATGCAAACTTGCTTCACAAATGTTAATTGTGGTAGCTTAAGCTTCTCATATATATTTTTTGTGAATTTTTTTGAATTAATTTGAGTTTTGGGTAATTTTGATTATTTTAATATTAAATATTAAATTTTTGATAATTATGTTAATTAATTAGTTTTAATGAGAATTTAGTTAAATTGGTGTTAGTAATTTGAGTTAATAATTTTAGAATATTTAAAATGATTTTTGGTGAATTTATATAATTTTTTGAGAATATTAATTATATCATGTAAATTTTGTATTATTGAGTTAATTGTGTAATTTTGTGAAAATTATAGTTAAAGAATATGTTTTAGATGATTTTAGAATTATATAGGGTATTAAAATGATTTTTATATATTATTTACTATTTTTAACTAATTAATACTAATTTTTGAAAATTATATTCAAATAATATATTATTTACTATTTTAGTGATTAAAAGGATTTTTAATTACTTTTAATATATATTTAAGCTATTTGAATATATAAAAGTGACTTTTTACTATTTTATATTGAATTATTGAAAAATTGGATTTTTGTTAATATTATATTATTATTTGAGATTTTTATTTAATTATTGTGAAAATAATAGTATTTAGTGTTTTAATGTTTAAATATATTATATTTTGGTATTTTGAGGATATTTATGGAATTTAATGATTTTTAATATATTTATTTTTTTATTTGTATTTTTGGTGAATTGTGAATCTCGGTTGGAAAATTGTGCAATTTGGAGTCCTAACCCGAGGTGTTGTGCAATCTGTGTTAGAAGTGCGTTTGTCTTGTAGGATCAGCTCTACTTTTTAGTAGAGAAATTTCTATTTTACAGAGGAGGTTTTGCCGAATTTTCGATAGAATTCTCATAAAATGTGACGTCGAGTCGATTCTAAATTTTCGTAATTATCTGAGTTTTTGTATTCCTAGATCGAGTCTCTTTTAGAAGTATAAGTTAGGAATTTATTATGATTCATTATTATTTATATTCTAGTTACACCAAGACCGAGACCTATTAGACCGGACCCATCGAGCCAGTCATGAGGAGCGCAAAATTGTGAGTTATTATTTTATATATACATTCCATATAGGATGCATGATATTGAGTATTCATGTTTTTGATATGTATTTATACATGAATTGTTTTATTAAATGTTTTAGTATATGTTTGGTATATGTTTAGTATATTTTTGATATATTTCAACATATAATGCTTGTCATATGTTTAATATACACTTAGTATATTTTTAGTATATTCATGGTTTATATTCGGTATACTTATGGTTGATTTTGGTTATATGTAGCATATATATACTAGAAATATATTTAGTATATTTTCGGTATATATATGGTTTATTTCATTGTTATGAATGTATTATGTTTAATTATGCATTATTTATTTCCCATATGTATATTCAAGTTTATTTGAAGGATATCAATAGAACGTGCTACTTAATGGGCAGCACTAGGACTGTGTACGTATTGGTGCAATAGATTTTAGGGTTGAGTTATAAATCACTTGAGGTGACTTTTATTTGATTGATTTTGAGATTGATGTGATTGAGTAGTGTGATTATGGGAGCTCAGTTGACTTAGTGTCTCGGGGCCAGTCACTCTGACAATGAGACTACTAGAGCTCAATTGACTTAGTGTCTTAGGGCTAGTCTACTATCCAAATGGAATAAGAGAATTAATTTGGAATTAAGTGAGCTTGTATGGCTAGAGAGATATTTTTGGTTGAGGTTGCGAATAATTAGTTTCTATTTGATCCTTCATTAAAATAAACATTTTTCGGCATTTATTATATATAAAAGTGATTTCAGCATCTGTGTGAAATGTTTGTATATATTTATTTTATATACTGATGCTTGGTTGCATATTACATTAGGAGGTGCATGTATATATAATATAATAATTCACTCAATGAGGTCTGACTCCCCTCAGTTGTTTATTTTTTAGGAGATTCTTTGTCTTTAGACCTCAATAGTAGGCTCATATGCCAGACTTCTTTAGCCTCGGCTAGTTTATGTATTTATCTGAACCTTTTATTGTATTCTAGAAAACTGCAGTAGTAGTATTTTGTTTTGGTAGAATGTTGTTCTCATATTTAGAGACCTTTCTCTGAATATTGTATGCAAATATTTTATTTTATGATCTGACATTAAGTATTATTTTATATTAATTTAAGTTTTAATTCTGGCATATTTTTATTTGTTTATTTCATGCTTTTATTTTTTTAAACTTGCTACGGGTTCCGATTTGAAAGAATTCCCGTTCCTTAGCGTCGGTCAGGACTCTTGGTTTGGGTCGTGACATGCAGGAACAACTCTACTTTTAGTAGAGAGATGTCAATTTTATAAGGGAGACTCTGCCGAATTTTTGGTAGATTTCTCATAGAATATGACATTGATATGTATTAGTTTTGAAGTTTGTATAGCATTGTGACTTAGATCGAGTCAATCTCATCAATTCCATGATTTTAATAAATTTGAGAATTTTTATGAATTTATTTATTTTATCATATAAGCATATTTTAAATAAAATATTATTTATTTTAGAGAACTCCAAAGCGAGAGTTGTAACACTTGGGCAATATAGGACGCGTTGCCCAACACACTCAACCTGTGAGTTACTTTTATAAAATGTGTGTTGTGAATATTTAAATTATATTTTCACGAGGTTAAAAATAATAAAGAAGTTGATTTTATAAATTTATCTATGAAAATATTTATATTTCCATATATGTGATTATTTTATTTATTATCATGAATAGTATTTGAAAGGATACTTTAATAGAATTTATTTCATTTTGCCATTTTTTTTATTTATAATTTAAATTGATTTGGAGAAAATGGTTGAACGTGCTACCTAGTGGGTGTCACTAGGACCATGTACGCACAAGTTGAGATCTCTAGTATATATTAGAATGTATGAATTTGGCTCGATGGAGCATGTGTTATCGAACAGAGTATGGATTGAGCTTAGTGGAGCTAGTGCTCTTGGGCTAGAAATGGGATGTAACTCAGTTGAGTTTGCTCTTAAGACATCAATATATGAATAAGGGAATGGACTGCAACTATAACTTGGTTAAGCTTTCTCCTAGTACGGCAGTCACTTGGGTTAAAGAGAGCCAAAAGGCCATTAGAAATAGATGGTTTACGTGTTTTACCAGGTTTTCTACTAAAATAACTAATTTATATGACTTCGTATGAGGATTTAATATTAAAGTGAATTTGTGAATTTTAAAAGGGATTTTATATAAAGATAATTTCTAAAAGTAAAAGATTTCAATATCTATATTTATTTTATGTTATTTTACTTTACTTTACCTTAAAAAGGGTTTTAATAAATGTTTTTAAAACCAACATACATTTTATAAAATTAGTTCATTTAATGAGCCTGATTCCCTCAACTTATTTTTTCAGAACCTCACTATCAGTGTAATATCCCATGTTTTTAAAATATTTTTACACTGTACCGGGATATGCAGTGTTAATAAATTTTGAATATATATGTGATATTTTACGAGTTAATATGTATTTAAAACCTATTTTAATTACTGTATATTATTTTCAGTGTTTTACATAAAATTTTTCCGGGACTTTCATTTTCGGGGAAATTTTCACGTAAACAATGTATTATTAATTATTTTAAATGTATTTACGGACTTGCATGAACTCATGCGTATTTTTAAATTATTAAATAAAGCCTATGTGTGTATATTTAATTAATTAGGGTTTATTATTACCCTAATATTTTATTAATTATTTATTTATTTTATTGTTATTTAATTAATTTTATTTAGTATAAATTATTAAAATATTAGATTTTATGTGTGTGGTGTATATTTGATGTGTGTAATTTAATATTATTTTAATATATAGTATAAAGTATATATATATACATATATACATCAAAAATCAAAAGAATTGGAAAATTACCATTTTGCCCCCCGAGTCTTCTTCTTCCTCCCTATCCTTCTCCTCACCGTTTGGGCGTCTGTCACGCCATTTCTTCACCGTGGGTGTGCCGTCCGGTGTGCCACCGCCTTCCCCCAACCATTTCCGCCGCATGAGGTAGCCGTTTCCGGCGCCTAGAAGTCGATTTTGGCCGGAGAAGCCGAAAATCGATCCACCGTCGATCACGCTGATTCCGGCCACCGTTTTTGACACCGCTGGTCTCTTTCTTCTCCTTGAGCTCCGGTGAGTGTGATTCTAGCTTTGGTTTGAGCTTAAATGGTCTAGAATTGCTTAGGTTTCGAATTTTCAATTTCGGCCTATTAGGGTTTTCGATATTTTTGAGCTTCGAATTAGATGATTCATGAAAACTCCCTTCACAAATTTTGTTCCTAGTAGCTTAATATACATGTATGAATTTTTTTAGAATTTTTGGAGATTTTTTGGATTTTTGGGTATTTTTGAATATTTTAATATTATTTTCTAATTTTCGGAAATTAATTATTTAAATTATGAAATTGGAGTTTATGGTTAAACTAGGTGTTGAAATGAATTATAGGAATTATTTGGAATTTTTATGAATTTCTAAGTATTTATTTTGAATTATTGAAGTTTATGTGATTTTGAGAAATTAGGGTTAAATGTGTTTTATTTGAATTTAATTGGTTGATTGAGTTTAATTATTGATATTATTGATAAATATGTTGAGAAAATTAATTTTGGTTAATTTTATGATTTTTGGTGAATTTTTGAAGTAAATTAAGTATATTTATATATATAGGGGTATTTTGGTAATTTTACCCTAAATTGTCTAAAAATGTAATTTAATTGGTTTTAATATTTATTTAAGGTATAAAAATGATTTCTAAAAAATATTTGGTATTTTTAATTAATTAAAATTATTTTTCGTGAATTATTTTCAATTATATATATAATATACGGTTTTTCTAATAAAATGAGTTTTAATCGGTTTTTACAGTGTTTCAAGGTTAATTATGTAATTTCTACCTATAAAATGTAGTTATGTGATTTAAGGATATTTTTGGTATATCTGGAATTATTCTGTGTTTGTGGACCCCGGTCGGTGGACTGTAGTTTGGAGTCCGATTGTGGGATTTTGATTATGCCTTGTGTAGTTTTCCGAAGTGTGTTTCTTTGCAGGGTCGGCTCTACTCTTTTGAGTAGAGAGATGTCCGTTTTACAGGGGAGGTTCTGTCGGATTTTTAATAGAATTCTCGTAAAACGTGATGTCCAGTCGAACCCTAAATTCCGATTCTGTGTTTAATACTCTAGGTTGAATTCTAGGATTTCTGTTAGGTTTATTCTGATGTCTATTATTTATTGCTTGTTTAGTTGCGCGAGACCGAGGGCTAGTGGACCAGGCCCGTCGGACCTGTCTCGTGGAGCGCATTAGGTGAGTTACTATACTATATATATATGCTTAGGATGCATGAATTAGAAATGCATGTTTTATGTTGATTAAATATGCATAAATAATTTGATTATTTCTTAAGTTTATATTAAGTATATTTTTTGTTTATTTTTGGTATATAATAAATTATATACATATTTTGTTAATAAAATATATTTAAAATGTTTTTAAATATAATTTTAGTTTAATTTATGATTTGACTGGATTTATTTAACGTATATATACTTGAAATATACCTAGTTTACTTTTGGTATATTTCTGGTATATATATGGGTTATATTGTTATTCCATTTACATTCATGCATCATTTACTTTTGTGAATGAATGTTTTATATTATTTATTAATGAAGGATATCAATAGAACGTGCTACCTAGTGGGCAGCACTAGGACCGAGTACGTACCGGTACGCCTATAGCTTTAGGCTATGTTACTAACTAATTGTGGATATTGATTTGATGTGATTATTGATATGTGTGAGATGTGTTTTTGGTGTGATTGCTGGAGCTCGGTTGACCAAGTGTCTCGGGGCCAATCACACTGGCAGTCAGACTGCTGGAGCTCGGTTGACTTAGTGTCTCGGGGCCAGTCTACTGTCCAAATGGATTAAGTGGATATATTTGAAATAAGTGAGCCTGTATGGCCAGAGTGTTGTTTAACACTATTTCTGAGGTTGCGATATTCTAGGGTTCTATGTGATCCTTCATAAACTGGGATTTTTCAATAAAATATATAAAAATGATTTTTCTGCATCTGTATGAATTGCCTATATATACATATTAGACATGTATTATTGACTATATGCATTGTCATTTAGAGTGTATGTATATATATTATAGTAATTCACTCAGTGAGGTCTGACTCCCTTCCGTTGACTATTTTTCAGGAGAGTCAACATCCTCAGACCTCAGTAGTAGGTCGATACGCCGGATTTCTTCCGCCCCGGCTTCTTTGTGTAAATTATATACTTGAGTCTTATTTATTTTATCTAGACACTACAGTAGTTGTGAATTAAAGTATTGGATTTCATGTATTTTATTTTAAAGAGATGTATTATATTGAAACTTGATTTGTATTAAAAGATTATATATCTATGAGATGGGATTTTGATTTAAATCCAGTCGATGTGAAATGATATTACGATATTTATGATTTCCATTTCCGCTGCATATAATATTATTATTGTTATTATTGCATGCTTTATTTTATTTTTAGGCTTGCTACGGGTTTTGAATTCGAAAGAATTCCCGTTCCCTAGCGCCGGTCATGGCCCCTGTTTTGGGTCGTGACAGTCAGTTTGATACTGGTCACCATTTATGCCGCACTTCTTCTTCACGAGTTGCCTTATGTATGTATATTTGATTTAATCATTATGTAATCAAATTCTAGATATCACAATAGTCAATTAAAGAACTTGTATTATTGGTATGGTGGATTTATTTTGAGTTCAAATATTAATGTATTTGGAAATATTATCATATGTATTTGATGTTGGTGAATTTATTATGGTTTTATTTTTGAGATGATTGATTCTATTTGTGAAAATTTCTAAGGCTTACTATGGGTTTTTGTTGCAATGTGCATTTTCCATTCCCTAGTGTTGGTCACATACCTATAGGTTTGGGTCGTGACAAAGTTAGTACCAGAGCTTATGGTTTACTAGTTGATCTTTGGATCATTTAAATATGTCTTTTCTTAAACTACTATGGTGAATAGGTGATAAATGTCAATTGTTGTCATTGTTGCTTACAAAATTCCATATTATATGGGTTTTTTGTTGTGTTTTGAATTTTGTTGGCTTTATCTTTTCTAAATGAGAAGGACAGTACATAATGCTCTTGTTGTGGATGGAGCTTATGATGAGAGTGAGTAGTCCATTCAAGATGAAGCTCCTCCTTTTGCCCAATAATGTAGAGGGAGGGTTAGGCCTAGAACTACTGCAGTTGGGAGGCAGGAGCAACAATAGCAAGTTGAGCTAGAAGCTCCACAAGTGGATCATGTAGCATTTACAGCTGGCAGGACAAAGATTAACCAAGGCTTAATAGTACTTAATCAAGCTATGCCATTGGTACAACAGATGTTGCAACAGAGGAATCAAGGGATGTTTGATGTATATGTAGCTTTATTGTATTCAAGAGTTGGTAGGGTTTCTTCTAATGCTACTGGTGATGCCTTGGATTTTATAAACACCATCAAGGCTAGAACAAGGACTAGATACACAGATTATTAGAGGATTATGATTGTGGAGTTATCAGTATAGGCTGTAAGTCAGGACTAGTTTATGCAGACGATCTAGCCATATATGACTACCATGGCGTGTTTGGAGTTAAAGGAGTGGTTTTTGAGATATTTTTGCCTAGCTTCCATGAGAGATAATTACATATGGAAATTATTGCACATAGTCAGAGGTGACGAATCAGTCGAGGAATACACCCGTGAGTTTTTTAGGCTATCATGTTGTACTGTGGGTATGATGCAAGATGAGAGGAGAGCAGTGGATTTGTTTGTAATAAGGTTAAGCCCAACTTATATTGTTATTCAGATAGAGGATCAAACTTGGAGGGTGTTATTGAGGAGGCTAGATAGCTAGAAAGGTGACACTTCTGGCATGGGACTATCCTTGACCCTTACTTGAGCAGTAGTAGCTTAAGGGATTTAGCAACCTATGTTTTAGATGGGTAGTGTTGGCATTCAAAGTGCTAGGACCTCACAATAGGGCTATATAGGCAACCATGCACATAAGAGTGGAAGACATAACCGATGGAGTAGAAAACCTTTGAGATTTGGACCTGGAGCCAATAGTGGTAGTAGTAGCTAGAGTTTTAGGTATGGCAATATAGGCTAAAGGCCCAGTGTATGTCATACTTGTGGTCGAGTACGTTAAGGGTCATGCCATTTATTAATAGGAGCATGTTTCAGGTGTAGTCAAATAGGACATCTTGCTAGAGCTTATCCTAACACTAGATATCAGCCATCTTATGCTCAAGGATCTTCATATTTGGTTGCTTAGTTATTTTAGCAGGTGCATCAGCCTTATCAAGCACTTATGTACACAGCCATCTTGTAAGCACCCAATTTCGGGATGCAATTGTGCACAATTGTGATGTAAGCCCCTATGACGAAATTTATTCAAAAATTGAACTTGGTTGTCAATTTTTTGGACTTTAGGGACTAAATTACAACATTTTTTAGGATTTAATTACAAAGAAGTCAATTTTCAGGGGTCTTTTGGTAATTAAAATTTTAAAAAATTAAATTAGGGTTGACATTTAATGTCGATCGGCATTAGTGTAATGCCGACCGATATTACACAATGCCGACGTGTAAAAGTCCTATTTTTTCAATTTTTTGAGTATTTTTTTCTTATTTTTATCGATTTTTTTCAGTGTTTTGATTGATTGAAAATTCAATTCTATCTTTATTATTATATGATGAGGTTTTTAAACGCGTAAGTTTTTGAAATAAAAAACAGACGCTATCATCATATCAGATGAGATGAGTTTGTTCCTTCGAAGGAGGAAGTTAGTATGCAAGCAGACTTTGCATTTAAAAGTAGAGTCTGCATATGTGCGAGAAGGGGAACTTTTTTTGGGAAGAAATTTTTTTTTTTTGGAGACTTACAGAGAGAACTGCGTAAAAAAAAACCTGGCTGCGCAAAAAAAAAAACCTAAACTCAAAAAGCTACTGAGAACATGCTTTCCAGTCCAGAATCAATAAAAAGTCAATTTTAACGGTGATAATCCAATTTGAGGGGCTATCTTAAAGCATTTGCACAACATCTAAAATCATTAGTATTCTTTTATATTCTATTATATTCTTTTTTTTTTCTTTTTGTGATTTTTATTTTGTTATTGTTTTGATTATTCAATTTCTCTACTAATCTAATTGCTTTTGTGCTTTTTTTTTTATGTCTACATGAGGATTAAAGAGGATACTGCATGTGTTTAGATGAACAAAAGGTCCATGGAATGCCATGGAAGAACATGTATTATTTTCCAGTAGAACTTAGGATTTTTATCTTTATTTTGTATTTTGGTATCCTGTGTAGTTTTTTTAATTCATGGCTATATAATTGTTAAATTTTAATTTTGTACGTAGTTTCTAATAGCTCTAGTAGGGGGAATAGTAAAAGATTTAATTTTCTGTACTTTAAAATTAATTAGTAAAACTAGGTTAATTAGATTTTAGGCCCACTTAGTTAATTAAAAACTTATTTAGACTTAGCTCAGCCCACTTAAATTCATATCTTTTAAAATAAATAGACCTAGGCCCACATTTCACTTAAAAAAAAATCAAGTTAGACTTAGGCCTATTAATTTAATTTTCCTTTAAAATTGAATAGACTTAAGCCCATTTTTAGACAAAGTAAAATAAATATATATAGGCTCACTAATTAATAAAAATGTAGGCCCACCTTTAGTCTTTTTCTCACTTGTAAATAAAATGTAAATCTAGCTAACTTTTTAATAAAATTAACCTAGTTTAGACTTAGGGACAACACGATCTTGAGTGCATTTTTTATGTGTAATTTTATTGACTAGATGCCTAGGGTTAGATGGATGTCAAATAGGTTTTAATAAAATTGCATGTAATTAGAGGATCAATTAATCATTTATAAAATTATTTTAAATGAACATGAGACTAAAAGAAGTTAGTATTCCGTATCCAAAATCTCCTGGTTGTGGTACTAGCTTTCTTTTAGGGAATTAAGTACCACCTTTTCAATTTGTCCTAGTTATTACCCTGGGTGGTGACTCCTAATCTCCATGCCATGTCTTTGTGACAGTGGTTAGTTTGTTCTCTAAGGCCCTGAGCCTAAATAGTGTCATAGTTGCTAAAATCTTGGATGCACTCTAAACCCCACCGTCTATAGTGGCGATTCCACTGAGGATAAGAGATAATGATTCTACTTGTGTTCTTTAGAATTATTTTATCGATTATTATTTCATTCTTGCATTCATTCTGCATATCCCTACTAAATTAATGGCATTGGTTTATGATTCCATGATTCCACTAGCTTCATAGAGTTGTAGATTGGCTAACCATCACTCTTAGCCTTAACTCAGTTCAAAAGAGATTTTCGGGCTCATCTGACTAGAGTTTATAACCCAAGTCCTTAAAGGGGGTAATCTTCTCTTGAGTTGGTAAAGGATGCTGGACCCCTCTGACCTTGGCCTGTAACTCAAAGTCCATAATGAAGAGCATCTTGATAAGGGAACTTTAACTTTTCACTGGACCCTAACCACATATAATGGCCTAGTTACTTCCCCTAGGATTTTTACCCAAAGTACTTGTTTGTTTGAATTGCCATGAGGTATTTCTATTTATAAAAGCCCAGGCCTATACCTTTGAAGCCCATTCAGGCTACTAAGGATTAGGCTAAACCTTTATATTTAGAAATGTTGTTTCTATGCCTTTTGTTTTAAAGAGAGATTTGGTATGTGTGTCAGCTCTTATTATCCCCTATTGATATGAAGGCCAAGATAAAAAATCCTAGGAAAAAGAGACTCGCCATTGAATACGTGTGTGGGAGGAATAAGGTTGGAAGGCTTATGCTTGCATTTTACTTATTGATTGCTTCTTGATACTTGGTACTTGCTTGCTTGCTACTTGTTGCATAAACACATGCATTATGCATACACACCATCCATGCATCATACTAACACCTTGTTTTGCAGCCATCATAAATTCATCTGGGTCTTCTCATGTCTCAGGACGAAGAGGTGGCAGATTGATCAGAGTTGATTTAAGTTCGAAGTCCATAGCTTAAGGCATTCTTCACAGACTGTAGAGACTAAAGGGGAGTCCAATCAATCCACTATTCCTAGAAGCTGAATCAACTCAGACTGAAAAGACTGAAATGGAACAACAACCAGAGATGTGGACCTTGGAGGAAATTAAGGGAGCTTTGATGGATGACATGAGAGCTATGATGCAAGATAAACTGAGATAGGCTTTAGCCGAACTAGTGCAACTTGTTATTGAACAACCACTTACTACTACTGTTGAACAGCCACCTGTTATAAGAGCTCCACCTATTGTTGTAGCTCCTCCACCTGCTGCTAACAATGCTGGGCGATAACTTATTGCTAGAAATGTGCCAGTTACTGATGTGAGACTGGAAGAAATTGAAAACTACATGGTAGAAAAGGCGAAGAGAGAATCACTTGAATTGGTTTAAGACCTTGAGTCTAAGCAGATGCAAGCACTGACTCAAAAAATGTCTAAGATGGAAGAGTTGATTAGAGGATAAGGAATGGGATATTCTTTTGACTTTGATGACATGCTACAAATGGAGGGAGATAAGCTGCCTGAAAATTTCAAAATGACTCAATTGCAAAAATTTAATAGGAGAGGAGACCCTATAATTCATTTTGAGTTAATACACAACAACCATAAGCACTACTAAAGCACCTCTAGTGGTAGTCACTACGTTATTTGTGCTGTCTCTGGAAGGAATGGCTATGAACTGGTACCATAGGTTAGAAAAGTCTATTTGAGCTGACTGGAAGGAACTATACACTGCATTTTTGAAATAATATGATTACAATACTAGATTTGAGGTATCCATTAGGGATCTAGAGTTGACTAAGCAGACACTAAATGAGTCCTTTTCTGATTTCTTCACCAGATTCATGAATAAAGTAGGGTTGATGAAAAATAAGCTTGCTGAGAAGGATCAAGTTAGAATGATAGTTCGTAATGTGTCACTTAATTTGGTCGAGAGGCTACAAATGATGAATCCTAAAAACTTGGTTGATTTTTATAATTATGGGTTACAAGTTGAGGAAATTGAGAGTGAGAAAAAAAAATTACTAGAGGCATAGGAACCCAAAACTACCTAACTGGGAGCATACAATAAGGAAGTACTAGCTGCGCTATGGAGGTGCATGCAGTTTAGTAACCCAGGAGATTTTTTAACTTCAACTAGCCACTCTCTAAAGTCATAGAGAGGTTAATCTAAAAAGGTCTGCTCAGACCCCTGACCTTTTCCAAGCCACTAAACCCAAATGTCCCTGGTTTTGACCCTAACAGTTACTGTAAATTCCACCAAGCTGCTGGCCATCCCATAGAAAATTGTATCCACCTAAAACATGAGATCCAAAACTTGATAGACTCTAAACAAATCACCAACCCTAAAAAATCTAACTCTAACCTAAACACCAAAAATAACCCTTTCCCAGACTATCGAAATGTTCCACCACCAGCCACCATGATGATCAACTCAGGGGTTAGCGAAGAAGAAGTGCTAAGCTCCTTCGAGGAACTCAACCCTATACCCAATGGAGAACCTTTCAGACAGCCATAAAGAGGAGTGGAAGATTTATTAGGCCAGCCCTCAGGCAGTTTGATTACAGAGTATTCTACTCGAAACCACCCTCTGTTGATATCCCTATTGAATCAATTAAGCCCTCAAGTTGGGGAGATGAGTTTGATGATAAGCCAGTAAAAGAAGAGCCTAAAATTCCCGAGCAGTCACCAAGAGGAGTTAAAGATCTATTAGGACAACCTTCAGGCAAGTTCGATTATAGAGTATTCTATTTTAAGCCCACTTCCACTGATATCCATATTAAATCAATTATGCCTACAGGGTGGGGTGATGAATTTGAGAATGACCCTTTAGCTCCTGAACAGTCTCAAGAAGGAGTTGAAAATTTATTGAATTAACACTTAGGCAAGCTCAATATGAGAGATCTAAAAGAGAAGGAAACTTGCACAGTGGAAGTATGAAAAAATGAGAAAAGGGAATAGATTGTTGGGGTCGTGGAAATCTAGTATGATTCTGATGAAGAAAAATCCACTGGAGTTGATGTATGGAGTGATAATCCAAATGTGAATCATGTTACTAGAAGTGGGAGGAATTATCGGACAGCAAAAAAGCAAAATAAAAGAGTAACATAAAGAGAAGAAACAGAAGATGCAGAAGTAGAGAAAGGATAGAAAGAGGATATGATTTTGGAACAACTGAAGAAGGCTAAGGCAAATGTTGGCATTTGGGAATTACTGATGCATTTGGATAGTCATAGGAAGGCTATGGTTAAAGTTTTGTTGAATATGAGCATTGAAACATCAACTATGCTTGAGGCTATGGTAGCAAAGGTGACAGAAAAGAAATATGGATTGATAACATTTTCAGATAATGACTTGCCTTTAGAGGGAAGAAACCATAATAAGGCATTATTTATCCCAACTGAAGTAAAAGGGAAGATAACCAACTTTGTAATGGTAGATGATGGTTCAGCTATAAACGTATGCCCGCTAAAGATCCTACCTAATCTGGGTCTGAAAGTAGATAACTTAATGGTTTCAAACCTCATAATCAGAGCATATGATGATAGTACTAGGAATGTGGAGGGAACATTTTAGGCTTTAGTCAAAATAGGGCCTGTAGAGTCGACTGTTGAATTTACTATGCTGGACATCCCTGTTACCCATGCCCTGCTGTTGGGAAGGCTGTGGTTTCATGTCCTCAGAGGAGTACCTTCAATTGTGCACCAAAAAATAAAATTCCCTCATGAAGGAGATGTCATGACAATAGAAGCTGGAACCAATGCAGTTGTGGCAACTATACTTGATAAACAGAAGCAAGTGTGTGTTCTACCTGGTTTCCAAGTTATTGGAATATTTGATGGGATAGATCTTAGGGTTGTAAAAATGATGGAAAGCATGAATTATCGACCTAGACAGGGGCTTGGAAAGAATGAACAAGGAAGTACTAGGCCCCCAAACATTAAGACCCATGACCATACGAAGGGTTTGGGATATACTGAGGTAGGACTAGCTAGTATAAGAGCAAAGAACAAGGAGAAAGCAAAAAGAAATAAACCCTTAGGAAGAATTGGACCACTAAGTGAGAACTTCATCAAGTTAGGGGAGGGCAAGTATTATTTAGGCACCAAAGAATCTGTTAACATGGCTGGAATGGATGTCCCCAGGTTTGAGATCTTTAAGGAGCAGATTGTGGAAAACCTATTAGCCAACAATAAAGAGGAAGTCATGGAGCAAGTAATTGAAAAGATGGGTGATGATGCTGTTAAGGAGCTACTGTGTCTGCCACCTGAGGAGGAACCACCCTAGGACTTAGCTATTGTCATTAGTGATAGTTTTATTGATGTTTTTTATAAAGAAACTGATGTAATAATATCCGGTCTTTATGCGGATGAGGATGTTATTTTTCCTATGGTCAATGATATGAATGTTGGTTTTGTTTACTTGTATGATGTGCATCCTGATAGTTCTGTGCATTATAATTTTAATAGGTCATGCATGTTTGACATTAATTCAATTCAATTTAATTAATTTAACATGGGCACAAATGATAATCCAAAGAACATTTCTATATCATATGATGTAACTCCTGAAGAGAGGAAAAATTTTGAGAGAATATTAATAAAAAGAAAGGTAGTATTTGCTTGGACTTATAAAGACATGCCAGGTTTGGATAAGGAAATAGTAGAGCATCACATTCCAACTAATCTAGAAAGCAAGTTGGTTAAATAGAAATTGCGCAGATTAAGACTATAATGGATAGAAAAGATAAGGGAGGAAATTGCCAAGCAAATACAGGCTAACTTCCTAAAAGTAGTAGACTACCCTTAATGGCTAGCAAACATAGTACCTGTTCCTAAGAAAGATGGCAAAGTACAGATGTGTGTAGATTTTAGGGATCTGAACAAAGCCTATCCAAAAGATGACTTCCCGTTACCTCATATAATAGTGGATAGCGTTGCAGCAAGTGCAATGTATTCTTTTATGGATGAATTTTTTAGGTACAACCAGATAATGATGAAAATCATAGACAAGATTAAGATAGCTTTCATCACATAATGGGGGACCTATTGTTACAAGGTGATGCCTTTCGGATTGAAGAATGTAAGTGCAACTTATCAAAGAGCTGCTACTGCACTTTTCCATGATATGATGCATAAGGAGGTTAAAGTGTATATGGATGACATGATGGTCAAATCAGAGACAAGAGGAGGACACTTTGAAGCCTTAGAAAAGTTCTTGGCCTAAATTAAGAGGTACAACTTGAGACTCAACCCGAAGAAGTGCATTTTTGGGATTACTTCAGGGAAGCTGTTAGGGCATATAGTGAGCAGTCGGGGAATTGAAGTGGATCCTGACAAAGTGAAAGCTATCCAGGAAATGCCGGCACCAAAGATGGAGAAGGAAGTAAGAGGATTCCTTGGTAGGTTGTAGTATATTAGTAGGTTTATCGTAAAACTCACTAATATTTATGACCCTATCTTTAAGCTTTTAAGGAAAGATCAGCCGGTTAAGTGGAATGATGATTGTCAGAAATCTTTTGATAAGATCAAGGAGTATTTTATTAATCCACCTATTCTGAAACCACCTAGATAGGGTAAGCCATTGGTTTTGTACTTGGCTTTAAAAGAGGATGCAATAGGGGTAATGTTAGCATAAGAGGGGTCAGATGGAATAGAGCAAGCAGTGTACTACTTGAGCAAGAAGTTTTTGCCATACGAGGAAAAATATGATTTAGTAGAAACAATATGTTTGATCATGATTTGGGCTACAAGGAAATTGAGGCATTATTTTCAATCTTACAGGGTTCAAGCTATTTCAAGAATAGACCCTCTAAGGTATCTATTTCAAACATCGGCTCTAACTGGAAAAATGTCTCGATGGTTGGTACTCTTAACTGAATTTGATATAAAGTACATTACTAGAAAGGTAATCAAGGGAAGAGCAGTAGCAAAATTCTTAGCTCAGAATGCGATCGAAGGTAAAGAGCAGTGGAATTTGGAGTTTCCAGATGAGAACTTAGCAGTTGTAGAGCATCAGGAGTAGAAACTTTACTTTAATGGAGCTGTAAATAACGAAGGAGCTAGATTAGGAGTGATTCTTGTTACAACGGAAGGAGAAACCATACTAATGGCCAAAAAACTGGATTTCAAGGTCATAAACAATATGGCTGAGTATAAAGCATGTATCTATGGAGTTAAGGCAGCTATAGCAGTTGGAGCAAAAGATTTGTTGGTTTATGAGGATTCAATGTTAGTCATCAGTCAGGTTAATAAAGAATGGGAAGTAAAATAGGAAAAGTTGAGGTCTTATATATGCTATTTAAAAGTCTTAATGAAACATTTCACCAAATGTCTCTTTATCCATCTATCTAGAGACGATAATCAGATGGCAGATGCACTGGCAACACTCTTTTTAATATGGGATAGTGCAACTAGGTTAGCCATGAAATCTTTAGTGATCATAAAGTCTAGAGTACCATGTTATGGGGGTAAGCAGATTATGAATATTCAAATGGGGCCTGAAGAAAAGCCTTGGTTTAATGATGTCCAGAGATTTATTGAAAAAGAAATTTATCCAGATGAAGCAGCCTTAAAAGAAAGATGTGCTCTTCATGTCCTTGCACGTAACTATGCAAGTCATGATGGGGTATTATACAAACGAATGCTGAATGGGATACAACTCAGGTGCCTCAAAAAGGATGAAGCTAAAAAGGTGATGCAAGAGATTCATGCAGGGGCTTGCGGTTCTCATATAAACGCGATGATTTGTAATATCCCGTGTTTTTAAATATTTTTATATTGTATCGAGATATGCAGTATTAATAATTTTTAAATATAATATTGATATTTCATGAGCTTTTATTTAATTAAAATTGAATTTTTAATTATTTATTATTATTTTAAGTACTTTACGTAAAATTTTCCCGGAACTTGTATTTTCGGGGAAATTTTCACGTAAATAATTTATCATTAATTATTTTAAATAGATTTACGGACTTGCATGAACTCATATATATTTTTAAAGTACTAAATAATGTATATATGTGTATTTATTTATTTAATTAGGGTTTAATTAATATTATCCTAATATTTTATTATTTGTTTATTTGTTTTAATATTATTTAATTATTTTTAGGGTATTAAATTATTAAAATATTAAATTATATGTGTGTGGTGTATATTTAATGTGTGTAATTTAATATTATTTTAATATATAGTATAAAGTATATATATATACATATATACATTTAATATTAACAAAATTATAAAGTTTAACTTATTTACCAAATTGCCACCAAAGCATCTCCTTCATCCCCGACCGTTCCCCATCACTATCTGCCGCTGCTATCGTCAATTTCTTGCCATTGGTGTGCCGTCCGGCGTGCCACCTCCTTTCCCAGCCTCTCCCGCCGCCTGTTGCAGCCGTTTCCGGCATCTGGGGGTCGTTTTTGGCCGGAGAAGCCGAGAGTTGGAGCAACGTCGTTCACAACATTTACGGTCACCGTTTTTGACACCACCAGTCTCTTTCTTCTCCTTGAGCTCCAGTGAGTGTGATTCCAAGCTTTGTTTCACTTAAAATGGTCTTGATTTGCTTAGGTTTCAATTTTTCGAATTCGGCCATATTAGGGTTCTTGAATTTTTGAACTTCAATTTGATTGATTCATGAAAAATTCCTTCACAAATGTTGTTGCCCTTAGCTTAATCTACATTTTTGAATTTTTGTGGAATTTTTGGAGATTATTTTGATTTTTGGGTATTTTTGAATATTTTAATATTATTTTCTAATTTTCGGAAAGTAATTAAATAAATTATGAAATTGTGTTTTATGATAAATATAGGTGTTGAAATGAATTATAGGAATTTATTTGGAATTTTTATGAATTTCTATGTATTTATTTTGAATTATTTAGGTTTATGTAATTTTTGGAAAATAGGGTTAATTGTGTTTTTAATTGAATTTAATTGGTTAATTGAGTTTAATTATTGATATTATTGATAAATATGTAGAGAAAATTAATTTTGGATAATTATACTATTTTTGGTGAATTTTTGAAGTAATTTTAGTATATTTATATATATAAGGGCATTTTGGTAATTTTACACAAAATTGACTAAAAATATAATTAAATTGGTTTTAATAGCTATTTAAGGTATAAAAATGATTTCTACAAATTATTTATTATTTTTAACTAATTAAAATTATTTTTCGTGTATTATTTTCAATTATATATATAATATACGATTTTTCTAAATAAATGAGTTTTTATTGGTTTTTAATGTGTTTTAAGGTTAATTATGTAATTTCTACTTATAAAATGTATCTCTGTGATATAAGGGCATTTTTGGTATTTTCATAATTGTTTTGTGGATTGTGGACCCCGGTCGGTAGACTATAGTTTGGAGTCTGACCAAGAGGTTATGGATGAGTTGTTGTGCCCATTTTTCGAAGTGTGTTTCTTTGCAGGGCCGGCTCTACTCTTTGAGTAGAGAAATGTCCATTTTACAGGGGAGGTTCTGCCGAATTTTTGATAGAATTCTCGTAAAACGTGATGTCCGGTCGAACCCTAATTTTATTTCTGTGTCTAATATTCTAGATCGAGTTTTTAGGATTTTCTGTTAGGTTTATTCTGAGTCTGTTATTTATTGTTTGTTTAGTTGCGCCGAGACCGAGGCCTAGTGGACCAGGCCCGTCGGACCCATCTCGAGGAGCGCACTAAGTGTTAGTTACTATTTTATATATATATGCTTCGGGTGCATGATTTAGAAATGTATGTTTTATTTTGATTAAATATGCATAAATGGTTTGATTGTTATTTAAGTTTACTTTAGGTTTATCTTTGGTTTATTTTTGGTATATTGTAAATTATTTGCATGCTTTATTTAACATTTATACTTAAAATGTTTTTAAATGTGTTTCTAGTTTATTTTGCAAATATATTGGATTTATTTGAAGTATATATACTCGAAATATACCTAGTTTATTTTTGGTATATTTCTAGTATATATATGGTTTATTGTTGTTATTTTATTTAAATTCATGCATAATTTATTTGTGAATGTATGTTTTATTTATTAATTAAGGATATCGATAGAATGTGCTACCTAGTGGGCAGCACTAGGACCGAGTACGTACCGGTGCGCTTATAGCATTTAGGCTATATTACTAACCATTGGTGGATATTGATTGGAATTGATTTATCTGATGTGTGATGTGATTTGGGAGTGTGATTGCTGGAGCTCGGTTGACTTAGTGTCTCGGGGCCAATCACACTGACAGTCAGACTGCTGGAGCTCGGTTGACTTAGTGTCTTGGGGCCAGTCTACTGTCCAAATGGATCAAGTGATCATCTATTGGAATAAGTGAGCCTGTATGGCTAGAGTGTTGTCTAACACTGTTTTTGAGGTTGCGATTTTCTAGGGTTCTATTTGATCCTTCATAAACTGTGAATTTCAGTAAAAATATATAAAAGGATTTTATTGCATTTATGTGCAATTGCCTGCATATATACATATTAGATATATATTGTTGATTGTATGCATTGTCATTTAGTATGCATGTATATATATTATAGTAATTCACTCAGTGAGGTCTGACTCCCCTTTGTTGACTATTTTTTCAGGAGAGTCATCTTCTTCAGACCTCAGTAGCAGGCCTATACGCCGAATTTCTTCCGCCCCGACTTCTTTATATAAACTGCTTATCTAAGTCTTGAGTTTTATTTTATAATCTAGACACTGCAGTAATTGTAAATAAATTGTGGGTTTTGTGTATTATATTTGTATGAATTATGTATTTTAAGAATTTGAACTGGATTTGTATTAAAAGATTTATATATATGAGATATGGATTTCTATTTTGAAAATTATGATTTTATTTCCATTGCATTAAATACTATGATTATTGCTATTGCATGTTTTATTTTATTTTAGGCTTGCTATGGGTTTCGGATTCAAAAGAATTCTGGTTCCCTAGCGCCGGTCATTGCCCCTGCTTTGGGTCGTGACATGATTCTAGCTAAGAAGATACTCAGACAAGGTTATTATTGGATGACTATAGAAAAGGATTACATCAGGATAGTAAGACAAGGCCATCAGTGTCAAATCCATGGAAATCTTAGTCATATGCCTCTAACAGTGTTCAATAATTTATCATCCCTTTAGCCCTTTATAGCATGGGGAATTAATATCATAGGAGAAATAAGACTGACAACATCAAATGGGCATAAATACATAGTGGTGGCAATCGATTACTTCTCGAGATGGGTAGAGGCAGAATCTTTCAACACTTTGAAAGCAAAACAGATGGCACAGTTCATTGAGAAGAGCCTTATCTGTAGATATGGGGTTCCACGTTATATTGTGATAGATAACGGGGTTCAATTTCAAGTAGAAACAACAGAGTTGTTATAAAAGTATGGGACTGAGCACCATAAATCTTCACCTTATCGCACTCAAGCTAATGGAGCAGTGGAAGCGACTAATAAAAATGTTAAGAAAATCCTTTCTAAGATGGTTAAAACTTACAAGGATTGGTCTAAATATCTTCCTTTTGCCTTGTGGGGATATAAGACTACAGCTAGAACTGCCACAGGCCAAACACCATTCTCATTGGTATATGGTTGTGAGGTAGTTTTGCCCATAGAAACTGATATTAAGTCCTTGAGAGTAGTCATGGAAGCTAAAATAATTGAGATTGAATGGGCGTATAAGAGATATGATCATCTCGTATCTCTAGATGAGAAAAGGATGGATGCCTTATTCAATACTCAGATATATCAGAGAAGGATAGCAAGGGCGTTCAATAAAAAGGTTAAGCCTGGGAAGATCAAAGCTGTAGATATGGTGTTGAAATAGTCTAAAGCCATGGTGTTCGATCTGAGAGGTAAATTTAGATCGAATTGGGAAGGACTGTACCAAGTCAAATCGGTCCTACCTAAAGGAGCTGCTAAGATATCAAATCTTGAACGGAATGAGTTCATAGAACCTATTAATTTGGATTGCCTCAAGAAGTACTACCTGTAAAAAAAAAATGAATAAAAGTAGAATAAAGAAAATAAAGTCCACTGGCTAGAAAACCTGAAAAGGCTAGGTAGGCAAAAGTTAGGACATTCCCGCTATTCAGAAAACCCACAAAGTGCTGATAGGCAAAAGTTAGGGAAATAAATAAAAAGAGAATGGTTCGGCTGATTAGAAAACCCGTAAAGGGCTAGTCAAGAAAAATTGGGGAAATAAAATGTGAGCGAAAAATATTCAGTTAGAAAATCTATGAGGACTAGCTAATAATAGGAGTTATGTCATGTGATGTATTAAATGTACTCATTTTAGCCCTAATTAATGAATGAAATTGTAATTGAAGTTTTGTTAAACTTTGCATATCCTTCTTTATTATAAAGCATAAGTACTTGAAGGGAAAACAAAATATAAGAAAGCCTAAGACTAGCTCTATGAGACCATTCTATCTAGTGATGTCTTTGTTTCTTCCTTTGTGACTCATCATACAAAGCTTGAGTCCTCTTGTACCTAGCAAATCCTAGTGATTCTGTCTTTTGGATAACAATCTAAGTTTTATAATCATCATTAGTAGTCACATCAGCATCCAGGTGTATGTTCCATTCAAGAGATCTACAAGGCCACAAGCTCCTAATCTTATCCAGAGAATCTTGTCTCAGAGGAAAGCCTTCAAAGTCAGCCACAATAGTAAAAATGAACTGAGGGCAACCATATTGATAGTAAAGGTGTAAAGGGGTAAAAAATGTAAAGAAGTGCAGCCCTGGAATAGGAACACAATGATTATATAGCTCAATAGTCATGAACTTTAATCTCCATCAAGGGCAGACCCATGTGATCTCAACATCTAAAATCTTCTTTAACCAGTCAACCCATTGGTCCATAGAATGTTTGTCCTTCATTTTAAAGGATGTTGTAGCTGATGGGGTTGATAAGTCAAAGGATTGAGGAGTACATTAAGCAAGCTCAGCTTTTCCTGCAACCAAATCTAAAAAGAAAAAAAAAGGGAATAAGAACAATAACATAAAAGCTCGCTAAGTTGAAACTCTAAAGGGTGGCTTACGCAAAAGTTAAGGCAAGCTTACTAAGCTGAAAACCTTAAAGGGTAGCTTAGGCAAAAATTAAGGCAAAATAAAATAAATAAAAGTTTTGGTTACATACCTGAAGAAGAAGTAAACTGCCTGAAAAATGGTTATGAGTCTTGAAACTGTCTAGCCCAATGATGGTCTCAGTAAGGATAACTGGTATAGGGTTAGCCCCAAGATCCACTTGTTCCAAAATACTGACAATGCGTGTATCGGCATCACCATAATGAGAAACTAGCAAAAATTAAGCATATAAGTAGAAAGCAATTGTTCTGGTCCAAAAAGCAGTGTTCTTATCCTGAGTCCCACAGACGGTGATCAGAGAAGAAAGATTGATGGTCCTAGGGTTATGCGCATATATGTAAATATCATCTGGAGGCAAATCAAAGAAAGCAACCAATCTACTAGGAAACTGCATCTCCAAATCAGGAAGGGCTATCATAGTAGTCGAGTCTAATGTGCATCCCATAATTACAGAAAACTCTTCAATCATTAGACAAAGCTCTTGCTCATTAAACCTGAATACATGGTCCTTGACATCCCAGAAGGTAGCAGTAGCATGTAGGAGATTATTATCGATAGTTAGGTGCTGAAGAGATTTCAAGGATTTGATATGGAAAGGTTAAAGCTTATTCTAGTCATCGCCGTTAAGACTTCTAAGAAATTTCTTCATTGTTTGGAGAGATACTTGAGTCATGATGAGGATGTAAAGAATGAAGGAGAATGCCCTTTGTATGGTCTTACATAAGGAAAGAAGATGAGTTTATGTGGGAAAAGGATTCTGCTAGCAAAGAAAGATGTGGATAAGGTGATAAAATTTGAGAAGGATTAGGATAAATAAATAATTAGGAAGATAATCCATTATTTTAATTATTTATCTATCCAATATTATCCATCTTAGAAAAGGATTAAGATAAATGGATAATTAATTAAAAAAAGATAATGTTCATTAACTATCTTTTTTAATTAGTTATTTATTGAAAAAAAATCCATTAAGATGCAAACACTGTTTCAGTTCTATCTAACAGTTTTCAAGACAGTGAAAGAATAAAAATAGCAGTACAATAGAGAGTAGTCAGATACAGACACACAGAAAGTTAGGAATATAAAAACTCTAAATCACTCATCTCGAGCTCTAGTATCAGGCCATGGGCTCCATCCTCTGGTAGGGTCATTATGATGATAAGTGTCCGGAGGTCTAGCAGAAGAAGTCCCAGCACTGTACGCATCAAAGCCTAAGTCTACAAGCTGCCGATGAAGCATCTCGTTCTCCTACTCTAGACCGCTGGAATAGCTTTGCATACACAGAAAACATCATATCATATGCATTTCATGCATAACGTGTATACATTTTGCATTTTCTCAGCATAGACACTTACTCACCAACTGTTTGTAACTTGTATCGTGAATAATCTCTGAGACTAGGCAAGTCTGTATAGATACTTTGCCTGTGTCCAAGGAACCTATTTTGTAAAATTTTTACTAATATCAATGTCAAGTGTATAAATCCATACAAGAAATAAATCAAATGTACTCATATGAGAAGCATCTGGTGGATAGAAGTTAGGAAGCTAAGCATCCCCGAACTGTATCTGCTGCTCAATTGGAGCCTGAACAGTGGGAGCCTAGTAGAATATAGACTTGTTTGGAAGAGAGACATCACTAAGCATAGCACCGATAAAGGCCCCATTGTGACTAGTCCCAACATGCTGAGTATGATGAATAGGACTAGGTCTAGGCTCAGGACTCTTAATATCAGGAGCAACCTCAGTCTCTGGAGCAATCTCAGTCTCCTCATCTGTATAAACAGAAGAATGAACCTTCTCAAACTGTAAAGAGAAAGAGTGATTCATAGGTTCTAGAAGTAAAAGTTGAAATAATGAGAAATTACCTCATCATCATCAATGGGAACATGCTCCAAGAAGCTCTCACAGATAAACTACTAATAATGTTAAGAACACTCAAGAAAATTTGAGGCAGCATATCCCTGTAGTGCATCCCTCAGCTCTGAACCTATAAGATGAGAGCTACGGAGCATAGAGGAAGGGCCATCAAATGAAATACGATGTCGAGAAGGGCTAGAAGACCAGTGATACACTCACTCCACTAAATACCACATCAAATAGCCATAACCAGAGAGTAGGATCCTCATAGGCTCAAGGTGAACTGTAGCTGCCATGAAATCATATCGTTGGATGTCCTCAGCACCCTCCAACCAATCAAAGTTTATCTGTAATTTATGTAAATTAAGTTTAATTTCTATTAAAATGTAACATACTAATGATTTTATTATTTTCTTTCTTACTAGGTGCTACTCGACAGTGTTCAGCTAATCACAATACGTTTGCAAAGTATTCCTGTTACTAGTAAGGTGAGAAGAACCCCATCTCATCATCAGAGAAAAGGTCCTATCAGAACTGATAGCGTTAAAGATTTGAATAAACTCGATCTTTATACTGCAGATCTAGAAGAAAAAGAACATATCAAAAAAAGGCAAAGAAAAGCAAGACTATAAAGATCAAATGAAGGAGAATATACATGCAAGATGTGCCAAAAGCCACACATCATGATAACACCTCTACAGACAGTGTCCAGTTTGTAATAAATATAAGCGAGTGCAGCAGATCCCCAATCTAGTATGACAACTCGATCCAAGTCATGAAAAGGACCCAACAAAGCAACACTGACCTCATAACCGATCTCACAAAAGAAGGTCATGCCTAATAATATCAAAAGGAAAAACCTCACCTTATGGATAATCTGACGAGGAGTAGAAACATGAAGGCGTCTAAATCCCTCAACTAATGATGAAAGAAGAACATTCTTTCGATTCTTTAACACTGGAGCAAACCTAATCAAATCTCGCACGTACTGACTCCGTGCATGCTCTGGAAGACTATAATAGTTGACATCAAATGGAACTGGGGATCCTCCAAAGGCAATCCCGGTGATAGCAAAGAAACTCATAGGTGAAACGGTCAGCTCACCAACACGAGTATAAAAAGTATGGGTAGTATCCATCCATTGCTCGATCAAAGCGAATAAAGAGTAATGGTTAGACCTGCCTCGAACAGTTAGAAGTACAACAATGAAATGCTTGAATCTGGAGGCCCAAATCAGACATGTCACCTACTCCGGCAATCCATGAAATAATTCCTGGGCTAGATTGAAACAACTTATGAACTTTATCGGACGCTATTTCAATTTCAAAAATAATAATTAATTAATTGAAAGATTAATTAATTAATTAAAGAATTTAAATTAAAGGATTTGATTAGTTAATTAATTAATTGACATTTTAAAAAAATTTTACTGATCGACAATGTAGATTGCCGATCGGCAATCTAGAATGCCGATCGGCATTAGCCTGGCTGATCAGAAATTTGGAATTCTAATTGGAATTCCAGACATCTGATCAATCATTTGGATAACCCATAGACTAAATTTCATATTTTTAGAGTTTAATTTCAATTTATCATGCATTTTCATGTTAATTTCTAACTAATATACATGTCAATCTCTACTCTAAAACTAACTCTGATTGCTAATTATACAGGTGATATTTGTGCAGAAATAAATAAAAGTAAGAAAAGTTACCTCATTACCCACATCTCTGCACCTGTGGGTATGTAAATGAGTCAAAGGAAAGATAGTTGAGTCTTCTTGAAGTTCCAAATAATTTTGAGGAAAACGAAGAGGCAGAATCCTTTGACGTTCTAAAGTCTTAACTCCTTCATGTTGTCTGTGTGATGAGGAGGCCATAAGATCAAACGGATTGCAAATCGGATGACAAATTGTGAAGAAATCAAGAAAAGAAAATTCAAGATCAATTGAAAAAAAAAGAAGAAGAAAAGAATAGGAAGAGAAGTGAAATGATCGTCAAAGGAGAAAGGATATATAAAATGGAAAATATCCATTTTAATCCTTCTAATTTACTTACTTTTTATCCCTCTTTTATTTCTTGCAGTTTGGTCTATAATTGCATTCAGATTAGGAACATGTTCCTAATTAAATCATGACATTCATCAAATTAATAATTCCTTGAATTATTAAAACTGTATAATCTATCTGTGATTCTAAATTTTTTGTCAAGTACAAAATATAGAACAAGATTACAAAATTCATTTTTCACATTTTACATGCATCATTTCAATCAAATGATTCATATGCTGCACAATAGCTATGATATGAATTTTAAATGATTATGTTATGTGCTGCACAGTAGTCATAACCTTCATTATGTTATGTACTGCATAACAGTTATGACATAAACTTTCAAATTCATCAGTGCTAGACGTTCCACAAGGACTATAGCAAGTTTTCAATTTATCATCACTAGATGTCCCACAGGGAATATAGTATACATCGTTAGACGTCCCATAGGGAATATAACAAAATTCATTAATGTTAGACGTTCCACAGGAACTATAGCAAGTTTTCAGTTTATCATCACTAGACGTCCTACAGGGAATATAGTGTGCATTGTTAGACGTCCTAAGGGAATAACACGAAATTCATCAATGCTAGATGTCCCATAGGAACTATAGTAAGTTTTCAATTTATCATCACTAGACATCCCACAGGGAATATAATGTGCATCATTAGACGTCCCACATGGAATATAATAAAATTCATCAATGCTAGATGTTCCATAAGAACTATAGCAAGTTTTCAATTTATCATCACTAGACATCCCACAGGGAATATAGTGTGCATCTTTCGACGTCCCAAAGGGAATATAACGAAATTTATCATTACTAGATTTTCCACAGGAACTACAATAAGTTTTTAATTTATCATCTCTAAACGTCCTACAAGGAATATAGTGAAACTCATTTGCACAAAGTTCACTAGATGTTCAGCAGGAAATATAGTGAGGCTTGTCAAACATCATATCTTGCTCAGTAATTTGAACATTAATCTATCATTTAGGATACAATCAAGTGTCCTAATTTCTTTCTTTCGAAATTGTGTGCTTCTATTGCTTTGTCGTAATTTGTTAAGCAAACAGCGACAGAGGGTGCAACTGTAAGCACCCAATTTCGGGATGCAATTGTGCACAATTGTGACATAAGCCCCTATGATGAAATTTATTCAAAAATTGAACTTGGTTGTCGATTTTCTGGACTTTAGGGACTAAATTACAATATTTTTTAGGATTTGATTACAAAGAAGTCAATTTTTAAGAGTCTTTTGGTAATTAAAAGTTAAAAAAATTGAATTAGGATCGACATTTAATGTTGATCGGCATTGGTGTAATGCCAATCGACATTACACAATGCTAACGTGTAAAAGTCCTATTTTTTAATTTTTCACGTATTTTTTTCTTATTTTTATCAATTTTTTAAGTGTTTTGATTGGTTGAAAATTCAATTTATCTTTATTATTATCTTATAAGATTTTTAAATGCGTAAGTTTTTGAAATAAAAAACAGACGCTATCATCATATCAAATGAGATGAGTCTGTTCCTTCGAAGGAGGAAGTCAATACGCAAGTAGACTCTGCATTTAAAAGCAAAGTCTGCATGCGTGCGAGAAGGGGAACTTTTTTTAAGGAGAAATTTTTTTTTTTGGAGACTCATAGAGAGAACTGCGTAAAAAAAAAAACCTAACTGCGGAAAAAAAAAACCCTAAACTCAAAAAGCTATTGAGAACACCCTTTACAGTCCAAAATCAACAACAAGTTAATTTTAACGGTGATAATCCAGTCTGAGGGGCTATCTCAAAGCATTTGCACATCATCTAAAATCATTAGTGTTCTTTTCTATTCCATTCTTTTCTTTTTTTTTTCCTTTTGTGATTTTTATTTTGTTATTATTTTTATTATTCAATTTCTCTACTAATCTAATTACTTTTGTATTTTTTTTTATTTTTGATGTCTGCATGAGGATTGAGGAGGATACTGCCTGTGTTTAGATGAACAAAAGGTCCATGGAATGTTGTGAAAGAACATGTATTATTTTTCAGTACAACTTAGGATTTTTATCTTTATTTTGTATTTTGGTATCCTGTGTAGTTTTTTTAAGTCATGGCTATATAATTGTTAAATTTTAATTTTGTACGTAGTTTGTAATAGCCCCAGTAGTGGGAATAATAAAATATTTAATTTTTTGCACTTTAAAATTAATTAGTAAAACTAGGTTCACTAGGTAAAATTAATTAAAATTAATGGTGGCTTTAGTTAATTAGGGTTTATATGTAATTAAATTAGGTTTTTTTTAGAAATCATATGTGAATGTGTTTTGATTTGATTTTGTTATGTTTTTGGGCCCCAAGCCCACGTTTAGGTCTAAACCATAAATAGGTTTAAAAATGGTTTAAGACTTTAAATAATTAAAATCAATTTAGACCCATTAGGTTAATTAGATCTTAGGCCCACTTAGTTAATTAAAAACTTGTTTAGACTTAGCTCAGCCCACTTAAATTCATTTATTTTAAAATAAATAGATCTTGGCCCACATTTCATTTAAGATAAAACCAAGTTAGACTTAGGCCCATTAATTTAATTTTCCTTTAAAATTGAATAGACTTAAGCCCACTTTTAGACAAAGCAAAATAAATAGATCTAGGCTCACTAATTAATAAAAATATAGGCCCACCTTTAGTCTCTTTCTCACTTGTAAATAAAATGTAAATCTAGCTAACTTTTTAATAAAATTAACATAGTTTAGACTTAGGGACAACATGATATTGAGTGCATTTTTTATGTGTAATTTTATTGACTAGATGCCTAAGGTTAGATGGATGTCAAATAGGGTTTAATAAAATTGCATGTAATTAGAGGATGAAATAATCATTTATAAAATTATTCTAAATGAACATGAGACTAAGAGAAATTAGTATTCCATACCCAGAATCTCCTGGTTGTGGTACTAGCTTTCTTTTAGGAAATCAAGTACCACATTTTCAATTTGTCCCAGTTATTACCCTGGGTGGCGACTCCTCATCTCCATGCCATGTCTTTGTGATAATGGTTAGTGTGTTCTCTAAAGCCTTGAGCCTAAATAATGTCGTGGTTGCTAAAATCTTGGACACACACTAAACCCCGCCGTCTACAGATCCACTTTTCAATAGGCTAGCCATGGGCACTTGAACTCCTTAAGATGCTCATACATCTAATGCAGTTATAGTAGGTACTTTTTCATTTTGTTCTCTTGTTGCTAGAGTCTTATTTGATCCATATGCATCGTATTCTTTTATTTCTCATGTGTTTACTTCAAAAATGGGATGGAAACCATCCAAGTTATTAACTCCATTGGCTGTAGTGACTCCACTTAGCGATGAGTTGGAGACATATATAGTCTTTCCATCTTATCCAGCATTAGTGGAAGGTAGAGAGTTGCTGGCATAATTAGTTCTATTAGATGTAATTGATTTTACTATGATTTTTAGGATAGATTGGTTAGCTTGATATTATGCCATTTTGAATTTTCAATAGAAGGTAGTGATTTTTAGAATTCCAAATGATAAGGAAATTTAGTTCAAAGGCAATAAGAATTTAAAGCCTCAAAATCTCATCTCTATAATCACTGTTAGAAAGACGTTTAGAAGAGGGTGTCAAGGCTATTTTGTTGTGGTTAGGGATACAAAGGTAGATAAGGAGGCAGTTGAGAATGTATCAGTGGTGTGCGAGTTTCCTGATTTTTTTTCTAAAGAATTACCAAGATTGCCATCAGACACAGAGATAGAATTCTATATAAATGTTGTACTAGGTATAGATCTTATCTCTATACCACCTTATAGGATGGCACCTGCAAAATTGAAATAGCTCAGGGAGTAGTTACAAGAGTTGCTCGATAAGGGTTTTAAGAGACCTAACATGTCTCTTTAGGGTGCGTCAGTATTGTTTGTGAAGAAGAAAGATAGTAGCCTTCAACTATGTATCGACTATAGGTAGTTGAACAAAGTCACCATCAAGAAAAAATATCCTCTCCAAAGGATTAATCACTTGTTTGATTAGCTTCAAGGAGCTCGATGTTTTTCCAAGATTGACTTGAGGTCAGGGTATCATTAGTTGAGAATTAGAAGTAAAGATATACCTAAGATTGCATTTAGGATGAGATATGACCATTATGAATTCTTGTTGATGTCCTTTGGGTTGACTAATGCCTCAACAACCTTTATGGACTTGATGAATAAGTTGTTTAGGGCATTCTTGGACCAATTTATGACAGTATTTATTGATGATATTTTAGCATATTCTAAGAGTGAAAAAGAGCATGCCATGCATTTAAGGATGATACTTTAGACTTTGAGAGAGCATCAATTGTATGTCAAATTCTCGAAATGTGAATTTGGTTGGAGCAGGTGGCATTCTTAGGTTATATAGTATCCAAAGATGGCATTCAAGTGGATCCTAAAATGATTAAAGCCATTACAGAGTGGCCGAGACCTATAATAGTGACTGAAGTAAGAAGCTTTTTGGGTTTAGTTGACTATTATAGGAGATTTGTGATGTAGTTCTTGGTTGGGCATAAAGTTTAGTTTGGGGCCTAACTCGAGATGTTGAGTTATGGATAATTCATTGAGCTTTAAAAAGGTTTTAATTCTGAGGGAAATTAGGTGGTTAAGTTTGTATGAAAGTTATGCTTTAGGCTTGCTATGGGTTCTGGATTTATGTGAATTTCCATTCCCTAATGCCGGTTGTGACCCCCAGATTTAGGTCGTGACAACCAAGCCAAATTCACACATTCTAATATATACTAGAAATCTCAATCCGTTCGCATGTGGTCTTAGTGACACCCACTAGGTAGTACGTTCTACCATTTTCTTTAAATCAATTTAAATTATAAATAAACAAAGCAAAATGAACTAAATCCCATTACAGCATCCTTTTAAATACTATTTATGATAATAAAAGAAATAATCATGCATACGACAATATAAATATTTTTGTAGATAAATTCATATAATCAACTTTTTTTATTATTTTTAACCACGTGAAAATATAATTTAAATATCCACAACACACATTCCATAAAATGAACTTACAGGTTGAGCATGCTGTGCGACATGTCCTCTATTGCCCAAGTGCTATAGCTCTCGCCCCAAAGTTCTTTAAAATAAATAATATTTACTTAAAATATGCTTATATGATAAAATAAATAAATTCTTAAAAATTTTCAAATTTATTAAAATCATGGAATTGGTGAGATTGACTTAATTTAAGACATAATGCTATATAAACTTGAAAATTAATACATACCAATGTCACGTTCTATGAGAAATTTACCAAAATTTGGCAGAGTCACCCTTGTCAAATGGATATTTCTCCACTAAAAGTAGAACTTGTAATATCCCGTGTTTTTAAAATATTTTTACACTGTACCGGGATATGCAGTGTTAATAAATTTTGAATATATATGTGATATTTTTACGAGTTAATATGTATTTAAAACCTATTTTAATTACTGTATATTATTTTCAGTGTTTTACGTAAAATTTTCCCGGGACTTGCATTTTCGGGGAAATTTTCACGTAAACAATGTATTATTAATTATTTTAAATGTATTTACAGATTTGCATGAACTCATGCGTATTTTTAAATTATTAAATAAAGCCTATGTGTGACTATTTATTTACTTAGGGTTTAATATATATAACCCTAATATTTTATTATTTATTTATTTATTTATTGTTATTTAATTATTTTATTTATTATTAAATTATTAATTTTTTTTAATTATTATTTTATTAATATTTTATTATTTTATTTTCTTTTTCTTTTTCTTTTTTCTTTTTTTCTTTTCTTTTTCTTTTTCTTTTCTTTTTCTTTCTTTTCTTTTCTTTCTTTTTCTTTTTCTTCTTCTCCTTCTTCCTTCTCCCGCGCCCGACCACCACCATTCTCCCTTCCCTCCCGCTGAAACTCCGGCCACCTACCGTCGGTGTGCCTCCCGGCTTGCCACCGCCGTTCCCAGCCGTCCCCCGCCGCCAGCAGCTCCCTTCCCCGGCGCCGGCAACTCCATTTTTCCATTTTTGGCCGAAAGTCGATCCATCGCCGTTTCTCCCTCTTCCGGTCACCGTTTTCGACACCGCTGGTCTCTTTCTTATCCTTGAGCTCCGGTGAGTGTGATTCTAGCTTTGGATTGAGCTAAAATGGTTTAGATTTGCTTAGGTTTCGAATTTTCAATTTGGCCTATTAGGGTTTTTGATTTTTTTGAGCTTCGAATTGGATGATTCATGAAAACTTCCTTCAAAAATATTGTTCCTAGTAGCTTAATCTTCATGTGTGAATTTTTTTAGAATTTTTGGAGATTTTTTGGATTTTTGGGTATTTTTGAATATTTTAATATTATTTTCTAATTTTCGGAAATTAATTATTTAAATTATGATATTGGAGTTTATGGTTAAATTAGGTGTTGAAATGAATTATAGGAATTTATTTGGAATTTTTATGAATTTCTAAGTATTTATTTTGAATTATTGAAGTTTATGTGATTTTGAGAAATTAGGGTTAAATGTGTTTTTATTTGAATTTAATTGGTTAATTGAATTTAAATATTTATATTATTGATAAATATGTTGAGAAAATTAATTTTGGATAATTGTATAATTTTTGGTGAATTTTTGAAGTAAATTAAGTATATATATATATAGGGGTATTTTGGTAATTTTACCCTAAATTGTCTAAAAATGTAATTTAATTGGTTTTATTAGTTATTTAGGGTATAAAAATGATTTCTACAAAATATTTGGTATTTTTAATTAATTAAAACTATTTTTCGTGAATTATTTTCAATTATATATATAATATACGATTTTTCTAATAAAATGAGTTTTAATCGGTTTTTATAGTGTTTAAAGGTTAATTATGTAATTTTTACCTATGAGATGTATTACTATGTTGTAAGGATATTTTTGGTATATCTGGAATCATTCTGTGTTTGTGGACCCCGGTCGATGGACTGTAGTCTGGAGTCCGATCGTGGGATTTTGTTTGTGTTGAGCTTGTTTTTCGAAGTGTATTTCTTTGCAGGGTTGGCTCTACTCTTTTGAGTAGAGAGATGTCCGTTTTACAGGGGAGGTTCTGCCGGATTTTTGGTAGAATTCTCGTAAAACGTGATGTCCAGTCGAACATTAATTCTGTTTCCGTACTTAAATACTCTAGATTGAATTCTAGGATTTCTGCTAGGGTTATTCTGATATCGGTTATTTATTGCTTGTTTAGTTGCACCGAGACCGAGGGCTAGTGGACCAGGTCTGTCGGACCTGTCTCGTGGAGCGCATTAGGTGAGTTACTATACTATATATATATGCTTAGGATGCATGATTTAGAAATGCATGTTTTATGTTGATTCAATATGCATAAATATTTTGATTATTTCTTAAGTTTACCTTAAGTATATTTTTGGTTTATTTTTGGTATATAATAAATTATATACATGTTTTGTTAATAAAATATATTTAAAATGTTTTTAAATATATTTTTAGTTTAATTTATGATTTTACTGGATTTATTTGACGTATATATACTCGAAATATACCTGGTTTACTTTTGGTATATTTCTGGTATATATATGGATTATATTGTTATTTCAATTAAATTCATGCATCATTTAATTGTGAATGAATGGTTTATATTCATGATGAAGGATATCAATAGAACGTGCTACCTAGTGGGCAGCACTAGGACCGAGTACGTACCGGTACGCCTATAGCTTTAGGCTATATTACTAACTTATTTGTGGATATTGATTTGATTATGATTATCGATATGTGAGATGTGGTTTGGGTGTGATTGCTGGAGCTCGGTTGACCAAGTGTCTCGGGGCCAATCATACTGGCAATCAGACTGCTGGAGCTCGGTTGACTTAGTGTCTCGGGGCCAGTCTACTGTCCAAATGGATTAAGTGGATATATTTGGATTAAGTGAGCCTGTATGGCCAGAGTGTTTTTTAACACTATTTCTGAGGTTGCGATATTCTAGGGTTCTATGTGATCCTTCATAAAAGATGATTTTCAGATAAAATATATAAAAATGATTTTTCTGCATCTGTATGAATTGCCTGTATATATACATATTAGACATGTATTATTGACTGTATGCATTGTCATTTAGAGTGTATGTATATATATTATAGTAATTCACTCAGTGAGGTCTGACTCCCCTCCGTTGACTATTTTTTTCAGGAGAGTCAACATCCTCAGACCTCAGTAGCAGGTCGATACGCCGGATTTCTTCCGCCCCGGCTTCTTTATGTAAATTATCTACTTGAGTCTTATTTATTTTATCTAGACACTGCAGTAGTTATGAATTAAAGTATTGGATTTCATGTATTGTATTTTAAAGAGATGTATTATTTTGAAACTGGATTTGTATTAAAGAGATTATGTATTTATGAGATGGGATTTTGATTAAATCCAGTTGATGTGAATGATATTATGATATTTATGATTTCCATTTCCGCTGCATATTATATTATGATTATTGTTATTGCATGTTTTATTTTATTTTTAGGCTTGCTACGGGTTCCGGATTCGAAAGAATTCCCGTTCCCTAGCGCCGGTCATGGCCCCTGTTTTAGGTCGTGACAGAACTGTTTCTGCACAAAATGACACTTCTATAACATCCATAACTCAACATTTCGGGTTGAATCCCCAAACTATACTTTATGCCCAATTGAGAACCAATACAATAATATATATAAAAACAAATATAATTTTCTCAAATCACTAATATATCATAAAAATTTAGTTAAGCATACAATTTAATTTATTTATATAATAAAAATATAAAGGAAATTTATTTCCAAATAAATAGTAAAATTCTAGTTTATAAATAAAATTTCGTTAATGGAACCAAATTTCCCTTTTATAACTAAATTAGCATTAATTATAAATAACTATTTAAATCAATCAAATATATCATAAAAATCATAAAGGACTCATTTAAGCTTGAAAATAATAAATAAATTTATTATTCGTTTATTTTTTTCAAAATTACTATTAATTAACTAAAAATTTGAAATTAATTATAAAAATTATTTTCATACTTTTATTATTTAAATTTAGTTTAAAACAGAATAAATAACAATAAATTTAATTAAAATTAAATAATTACTAATTTTTAATAATTTTTCTAAAAATATATTTTTAAACATAGTTTTTAAAATTCATATCGTAAATTCTGCAACGAATCTCACAAAAATTCCTTTACAAAATTTAAGCTACATAATTTATAGAATTTAATAAAAAAATTTCGGGTTGAAATAGTAACCCGAGACCCGAAAAATCTAAAATTTCCAAAAAATTATAAAAAAAAACAAATGGAAGATCTCAACTCCAATTTCATTTTATATAACTACAACCAAACTTAATTCTAAGTCAAACTAACTAAATTAACCAAAATACTAAAAATCAATTTACCACAAATCGGAGTGATTGTCGGAGCTACCCGATGAAATTAAATGAATGAATCGAAAGAGACCAACGACGACTCCAGGTGATGCCAGAGCCATGAAAGTAATGAAGAAAAAGAGGAGAAGAGGTGGCCGACTGGAGTTTGGTGGCTATTGGAGATGTCCCGAGTTGCTACGATGTTCGGCGTGGTGGCGGTGGCAGTGGTTGGATTGGGAGGAAGAAGAAGGAGAGGAAGAAAAAGGAAAAAAAAAAAGAAAGGAAAAAAGAGAAAAGCAAAAAATGATTTTATATTTTTTTTAAAGTATAAAGTACATATATATTATTTTAAAATAAATTTCCTCTCAATTATTTACACACTACATATATATGTACACATAAAAAATATGCTCTTAATAATTAATAAATTTTATTAAAATATTTATTTAACTCTAATTTAATAAAATAATAATTAAAACTTTATAATCCACATTTTATATTAATAAATAAAAATATGGGTCTTTCCAATTATGAAACAAAGAACTTACCTTTTATAAACTTAATTTAACTGTTAATCCTAATTTAGATAGGAATTCATAATCAAAATACTATTGTATTTAATATATCTAAACATTAATCTTAATTTAAATAAAAATCCTGTTTAACCTAATTAAAATAGGAAACAAAGTTTTAATCAAATTAAAATTATATTTTAATTTATTTAATTTGACTTTTATTAGTAAATGACTAAATTATCCAATTTTTATATAATAATAATTGTAGACTCTTTCATAATTTTGTTTGTTCTCCCTTCGTGTGTGTGTATATATATATATATATATATATATATATATATATATATATCAAAAGAAGTGTAATGAATTAACTAAAGAATATAAAGAAAAAAATTACCATAAAAAATATAGTTATTAGTTTAATTTAAAGAAATAAGAATAATTAAGTTATTATATTTAAATTGATAAGATAATTAAGTAATTTTATTTAAATACACGGGACATTCATAAAAAAAATATAAAGTGGAGCTGATATGAGCAACGAATAATTGTTTGAACAATTGTCGGTTATTCTTTTACAAATTAACCAAACATAAATAATATTTTGTAACTAATAAGAAATGGACGTCGATAGTCATCGTGAATTGCCACGATTATAGTGCCTTTGTAATTTGTAAAAAACCAAAAAAAAAAATTTCTTGTCTATTTGGCTTCTAATATAGGAGGAGCCATCTACTGATGGGAAGAACTTAAGAGTCTTTTTATGGGTTGTGAAGGTGCTGTGGCCTTCGCAACCCTCAAAAACAAACATTATTCATCAGAAATGAATGACTATCAGCTCTATTCCACCGGTTAAACCAAACAATGCTTGAATAGGTTAGGTTCTATACAGGCAAAATCCTTCCGTAGGCTATCCTTATAAACGAGTTAAGGAAGAGCCAGAGCTATTAAAACATAGCTTTATATACATATATACACACTGCATTAATAAAAGAAAAAGTAAACCCTTTTGTCAGCCCTACACATTAATAAAATTATCTAAAATTACGAAAGTTTATTGTATTTTACTTTATAAATTACAGGAACTCCTGTAATTGTCTAAATATTCCTTAACAAATGCATTTGTAGTATAATACATCCAACAAAATAAAAGACTGACAAGGGCACAGAAACACCATGTAAATACCACATGTAACTACTGGATTGAAGTGGATATAGGATAATGTTTACTAGCAGCAAATGGATTGAAGTGAACAACAGGTCGACATAGAAGTGGATTGGACAAGGCCATAACCGTGCCTGCTTTGCGTTCCATATTAACCTGCTGGGGCTTGCTGCCTCCTCCATTTTTAACACCATCTCCAAGATATTTCCAATCAAAACATTGAACCATAGATGCAATAGTTCCATTCATTATACTGAAAGCTAAGTGTGAAGCAGGACAGCTTCTCCTTCCTCCTCCAAATGGAACAAAACTTTGCTTATAATTATTAGTTTCCTTTTCTTGCAAGAACCTTTCTGGGAAAAACTCATTAGGATTATGCCACAGATATGGATCCCTCATTATCGAATACGCATCGATTATTGCTACAGTTTCTTTGGGTATATCAAATCCTCCAATTCTGCAATCTTCGCGGCATTCTCTAGGCATTGCAGGTATTGCTGGATACATTCTCAGTGTTTCCTTGACCACTGCTTGCAAATAATGGAGACTTGAGATATCAGACTCTTCCACTAGTCTCTTGGTCCCAACAACTGTCTCTATCTCCTCTCTTAGTTTCTTGAATACATTACGATGATTGATTAGCTCTGCCATGATCCACTGCATGGTTACTGCTGAAGTATTTGTTCCTCCGAGGAAGAGATCCTGATCATACAAACAAAAAGACATAATTGAATGAGCAAAGTGTTTGTAGACATGCATATAGCATAACCCAATCTGATAATGGGTGACAAAAAGATAAAGAATAATAAAGATCGAGAGCTCAGGCCGATTATGAAATTTCAAGTTCGAACTCGAATTAAAAATATTACCATAATGAAAGATTTTATGTGGGTCTTGGTTATCTTGAAGTCCGCATCTTTATCGTGATGCACTTGCAGAAGAATATCCATAAATTCTTTATCTTCTTGCTTACGACAGCCACCTTTATTAGCTTTCTCTTCGTGCTCATTCAAAATCTTGTCCAACAATTGGTCGAACTTTCTTGGTACATCACTTAGTTGTTTCCTATGGATCCAGAAACCTAATTTCTTGAATGGACCCAACGTGGTAGATATACCCACCCTTCCAACAAGTTCTATGGTCCCTAAAACCAGCTCTCTACACTTCTCAGCCTCATCTTCTTCCTCTGAGCTGCGTGTACTCATGACCATCCTGCATATAATGTTGTTTGTTAGCTTCATTAACTCGTTGCGCAGATCAAAACTTTCATTTTTATTAGCTTTCTCCACCATTCTAATCAAGAAACGCCTATGCTCTTCCTGTCTAATGGCACGGACCCTTTCAACCTGTCGCGTTCCAAGTAATTCTGTTGTACAAATTTTCTTCATGAACTTCCAGTAATCTCCATATGGTGAAGCAAGAAAGCTGAAGTTTCCGAATAGTAACTTATCTTCAAAAGGAGATTTAGGTCTTTCTGCAAAGGAGATATCATTGGTTTTAAAAATCTCTGAAGCAAAGGATGCTGATGACACAAGAAGTAGAGCACGAGAGCCAACGCGGAGATATAGAAGAGGGCCATATTTAGACGATAGATATGGGAAGCATTTAGTTACCACTGGGCTGAGGAGGTGGAGGTGGCCGATGAGCGGAAGTGCCGGGGGACTTGGCGGCAGGCGAATTGTTGGCTTAGTTCTGTTTTTGACGAAAAGGTTTCGAAGAAGAAGGCTTGAAATTACCCCAAGGAAGAAGATGAAGTAGTACTGGACATCACCATTGATGGCCATTGCTAGACTGAATTTTGAATTATATATATCTTGAAGCCAGGGCTTCAGAATACCAATGAAATTGCCAATCTCTAATTATATAATAATCTCATCTTATTTTCTTTAATGTCAAAGAATTAACGTGAAAATTAGTTTTGTTTTCTTTTGTGAAGCATTCTTTCAGCATATTATATTAGATGATATTAAAGCGGAGAAGTAAGAAAAGTCAATATATTAATATTCAACAATTAATAAAATTATCAATTTATTAAATAATAAATACTAAAAGTAAAAAGTCAACTCTTGTAATAAACATAAGAAATTTTACTTATACCTAACTTAAAGTATTACAAATAGGCTCTTAATTTAACGTTGCTAAAGAAACTTCTATTAATTTCATGTAAAATCATACCATAAAGAGTAGTTAAGTAATAATTTTTTTTAAATAGTATTTTAATATATATAATTTAATTTTTAATGTCATTCATTTAAAAATAGAGGATTGTAATTGTCCCCCTATTGTGCACTCTGTGTTAAAATTATATAATTTTCTAATTTATCTAAAAAAAAGTACTATAACTATTCTAAAAAAAAAAGCGTAAAGTATTAAATATTACATCTAAACATTAAATGCAGGATAAATGAAATAAGTATTTTATTTCTCATAAATAAATCAAATAATAAAAGTTGAAAAATTAAACCTTTATTATTTGAAATATATATATATATATCTATATATATATATATATATATATATATATATATATATATTGGCTGTTGTATCTTTTATATAAAACAGTTCCACAATATTCACTTTGGACTTAACTCAACCAAATAGCCTGCAAAATCAATGAAAATCAGAAAGCCCAATAGCTTGGTTAATCTAATGCAATTTTTTTTTTATTACCGGTATCTCAAGTTTATTAGTTTAAACTAATTCATTCTATAAGAGTAAAATCATAAATATGAAAAAAAAATTTATAATTAATTTAGTACAAATTATATTACAATTTAAATTAAAAATATCATTTAATAAAAAATAATTTTTTTGTCAATATGCTCAGATATGGTAAGTGCAATGTGTAAAAAGTGCAATATGTAAAAAGATCAACTTGCACTAAGCAACTAGTGAGAAAAAAAAAAAAAAAAAAAAAAGGAAAAACAACTATAATTGGGCACCTATCATAACATTGCTCAAATTTGAAGAACTTTGTAGCCATTTTTCTATAATGTCCTTCTGATCTCACTACGATGACATTTGAGGTCTATATGCACTTGCATTTATTATATATTTTGCTACCTTTATTCTCACAATACATGCACTCATATGCATTATCTACATGCCGCCATCATCATCATCATCGAGGGTTTAAAGTTCAATTATTAGTTATTTCTTTCTTATTAATTAAATATTTTAAAATAAAATAGACATACTTTCAAAATTAATAATTTGATCATTTATATTGACCAAGACGGTTAATTAATTAATTGATGATCAGGTTTATACGATTGGAAGGCACTTAGACAGATGATTACATACTTTGAACTC
The DNA here is from genome assembly GCA_947683625.1 of Mallotus nudiflorus. Taxonomy (NCBI): domain Eukaryota; kingdom Viridiplantae; phylum Streptophyta; class Magnoliopsida; order Malpighiales; family Euphorbiaceae; genus Mallotus; species Mallotus nudiflorus. The sequence continues at coordinate 1,715,514 of CANTUR010000172.1, forward strand.
CTAAAAAATATTTTCATAAATATAATTATTATTAAAAAAAGAAAAATTATTTCAACCTTCCAGGTTTAATTAATTTATATGTTCGTGTTTTTTGCTTGTGAATTTAAATAAAGCGCAGTCAATTGTAAATGTATCAGTGATCACCAAATTTTATATTTATTTTATTTTGGATATTAAATTTTAATTAATTTTTTTATAATTAAATTTTAATTTAAATATTATCAATAAGTTATTTTATGTTATTTTACTGATGTGATAATCATATTTAAAATCTTCAAAGAATATTTATCATATCAACATATAAGTTAAATGCTGATTGAAAAAAATTAATTAAAATTTAATGCTCAAAATGAAATAAGTATAAAGTTTGGTAATTATGAATAAATTCAACCCATTGATTAACTTTATTCATAAATTTATTTGACCTATATTAAAAATTAATATCTAATTTGTTTAACCAATATATTCAGAATATAATACTATGTAGGTTGAGAATATATAAATATTTATATCCAATGGTCATCAAACAAACAATAAATTTTCATATAAAGAAAAAGCAATTCAACAACAATGAGTAGAATTTTTGCATCCATTTAAAATGTGATGATCATAAAATTTTATTGAATAGGATAAAATAAAAAATTGAAATATATCTTAGCAGTGCCAACTATTAGTACATGGTTTTTGCTAGGCGTCTGACAAATTTGTACTAAAAAAAAGTAATTAATCATCATATAAAATGATGACTTTTATCTCTAGGTCTCAATATTTTTGGGTGGAGCTCAAAACATTAATTCTCTCCCTCTCACTATATATATATATATATATGTATTGTGAAGCTTATTGTAAACTTCAAACAGTTTCATTTTAAATTAGATAAATTTTTGGACAAGGTTAATTAATGAATTAACTATATTGGTGGTCACCAAATTTTATATTTATTTTATTTTAGTTACTTATTAATGTATATACTAATATGGTGAATATTCTAAATTCAACTCCCACATTAAGAAAACGTCATTGGATAATTTGTTGATAATACTTAAATTAAAGTTTTTTTTAATGAAAAAAATAAACAAAATTTAATACCTAAAACAAAATTAATGTAAAACTGAATAACCATCCATACATTTAATCTGTGTTGTCATGTATATCATTTGGCTAAGTCTATATGAGAATGAAAATTATTACCATCATGTTTAGACCCAACAAAATTTGGAGTTCCAATATTGAGTATTTGTACTTGCATGCACTATAAATTCAGTAAATATTGTTATGCATATCTATAAATGTATCAAAGATATAAATATATATTGAAAGTTTCAAATTCTTGTGTTGAATAACTCTTTCGTATATACAAAGTACCCTGTTTTTCCAGCAAATTGTGCCCATAATTTACAAATGATATTTGAGTCATCAAAAGAAATGGCTTTGGGTTTAATAAATTGGAGTGTGCTTATGATATTGGACAATATTGCTAAATCATCATTCAACCTGAAAATGAAGGTCACAATACTTTCCTTTTCCATTCCACTGATAACAGTCTGCGCAACTGTTTGATCCATGTTAACCGATAGGGCAGCATTGTCAATCTCCAAAGTCCTCTTCTTCTCCCTACCATCACTACTATCTTTTTGAGAGAAGTTCTCGATCATTCTTGAACAGATTCTTGAATCATTGAACCAAATTTAAACCTCTATACTTCTATAATAAATCCTTAATTTGTTAGTGTTGGAGTGGAGAAACTCAATATCCAATCCGCTGTTATATTGGGAGAAGAAGAGAGATGTTGAAAGGGTCGACTGTGACTGAATTAACACTGATCAGTGGCGCACGCAACACCGTAACATCCATTAATACCGTTAGGAATGTAACACCCCAATCCATATGAAACTCAACACTAAAATTCTCAATAGCTCATCAAGAAGAAAATGTAGTTATAAGTCCCATTTTCAGCATTCTATTAACAAAACTTGGTGTATTAAACATACATGTATTAACTAAACAACACATTTTGTAATATCCCGTGTTTTTAAATAGTTTATACTGTATCAGGATATGCAGTGTTAATAATTTTTTTTATATATTTATGATATTTTATGAGTTTGTTATTTAATTAAAACTAATTTTTAGTGTTTTATATTATTTTAAGTATTTTACGTAAAATTTTTTGAGAATTCTATTTTCAGAGAAATTAACACGTAAATAATTTAATATTAATTATTTTAAGTAGATTTACAAATTTGCATGAACTCATATATATTTTTAAAAGTGCTAAAATAAAGTATATATGTGTATTTATTTAAATTTAACTAGAGTTTAATTAATTACCCTAATTTTTATTATTTATTCTTTAGTTTTAATATTATTTAATTGTTTTTAAGTATATAAATTATTAAATATATTAAATTATATGTGTGTGGGAGTTTATATTATTATAATATATAGTGTGATTATATACATATGCATATATACCTAACTATTTTTCAAAAAAATCAAAGTTGCCAAAATTACCAAACTGCCCCTCCCTCCTCCTTCTTCTTCCCCGACACCCTACCCTCACTGTGCCTCTCGGTTTGGCATGCCGGACCGCCCTTCGCCGCCCCCAGCTGCTGCCAACCTCCTCCCCCTTCCTTCCACTTCCTCTCCGACGTGATCAGATCACCAGAAGCTCGTTGGAATGCCCGAAATTTGCTGTGGCAGCGTGTGAAACTCTTCATTGTCGATCGTGATTCCGGTCACCATTTCGTGCACCGCCGGTCTCCATCGACTCCTTGAGCTCTGGTGGTCCCTATTCTAAGCTTCTTTTGGCCGGAAAACGAGTGGTTCTTGAGGTTTGAGCTTGATCTTCATTTCGGTCAACTTGAGTTTTCAATTTTTTTGAGCTTCAATTGATCGATTCATGAAAAATTTCTTAACAAAAGTTTCTCCCCTTAGCTTAATATTCATGTGTGAATTTTTGTATAATTTTTGGAATTTATTTTGATTTTTGGGTATTTTTGAATATTTTATTATTATTTTCTAATTTTCAAAAATTAATTAATTAAATTATGAAATTGTGTTTTATGATAAATATAGGTGTTGAAATGAATTATAGAAATTTATTTGGAATTTTTGTGAATTTTTATGTATTTATTTTGAATTTATTTAATTTATGTAATTTTGGATAAATATGGTTAATTATGTTTTTAATTGAAATTAATTAGTTAATTGAGTTTATTTATTGATATTATTGATATATATGTTGAGAAAATTAATTTGTAGTAATTATACTATTTTTGGTGAATTTTTGGATTAATTTTAGTATATTTATATATATATGGGTATTTTGGTAATTTTACCCTAAATTGGCTAAAAATGTAATTAAATTAGTTTTAATAGTTATTTAAGGTATAAAAATGATTTCTAAAAATTATTTAGTATTTTTAACTAATTAAAACTATTTTTCATAAATTATTTTCAATTATATATATAATATACGATTTTTCTAATAAAATGAGTTTTTATCGATTTTTACTGTGCTTTAGGGTTAATTAGGTAATTTCTACTTATAAAATGTATTTCTATGATATAAGGGTATTTTCGGTATTTCTATATTATTTTATGAATTGTGGACCTCGGTCGGTAAACTGTAGTTTGGAGTCTGACCAAGGGGTTGTGATTGTGGTTTTGTGCCTATTTTTCGAAGTGTGTTTCTTTGTAGGGCCGACTCTACTCTTTGAGTAGAGAGATGTCCATTTTATAGGGAAGGTTCTGTCGGATTTTTGGTAGAATTCTCGTAAAACGTGATGTCCGGCCGGATTCTGATTTAATTATGTGTCTAGTAATCTAGATCGAGTCTTTAGAACTTCTGTTAAATTTATTCTGATTCCTGTCATTTTTGTTTGTTTCGTTGCACCGAGACCGAGGCTTAGTGGACCAGGCCATCGGACCCATCTCAAGGAGCGCAATAATTGTGAGTTACTATTATATATATATATATATATATATATATGCTTTAGGGTGTATGATTTAGAAATGTATGTTATTTTGATTAATTATGCATAAATAATGCCATTAGTATTTAAGTTTATTTTTGCTATATTTTAAATTATATGCATGCTTTATTAAACGTTTATATTTAACATGTTTTAAATATATATTTAGTTTATTTTACGATTATATTGGATTTATTTGACGTATATATACTCGAAATATACCTGGTTTATTTTTGGTATATTTTTAGTATATATATGATTTATGTTGCTATTTTATTCAATTCATGTATCATTTACTTTTATGAATGTATGCTTTATATTTTAATGAAGGATATCAATAGAACGTGCTACCTAGTGGGTAACACTAGGACCGAGTACGTACCGGTACGCCGATAGCATTTAGGCTATATTACTAACTTGTTTAAGGATATTGATTGGAATTGATTAATTGATGTGTGAGAAAGGATTTGGTAGTGTAATTGTTGGAGCTCGGTTGACCAAGTGTCTCGGGGTCAATCACACTGACAATCAGACTGCTGGAGCTCGGTTGACTTAGTGTCTCGGGGCTAGTCTACTGTCCAAATGGAATAAGTGAATATATTAGAATAAGTAAGCCTGTATGGCTAGAGTGTTGTTTAACATTGTTTTGAGGTTGCGATATTCTAGGGTTCTATTTGATCCTTTATAAACAGTGATTTTCAATAAAAATATATAAAATAATTTTATTGCATCTGTGTGTATTTGCTTGTATACATACATATTATATATACTATTGACTGTGTGCATTGGCATTTAGTATGCATGTATATATATTATAGTAATTCACTCAGTGAGGTCTGACTCCCCTCCATTGACTATTTTTCAGGAGAGTCATCTTCATCAGACCTCAGTAGCAGGCCTGTACGCCGGATTTCTTCCGCCCTGACTTTATTATGTAAACTGCTCACTTGAGTTTTATTTTATGATCTAGACACTGCAGTAGTTGTAAAATTGTTAAAAAGATGTTGTATAATATTTGAACTGGATTTGTATTAAAAGATTTATTTATATATGAGATGAAGATTTGATTTAAATCCCGTGGTGGATTATTATTTTGATATTTATGATTTTATTCCGCTGCATAATATTTTACTTAATTGTGTTGTTATTACTACTATTGCATGTTTTATTTTATTTTAGGCTTGCTACGGGTTCCGGATTCGAAAGAATTCCAATTCCCTAGTGCCGGTCATGAACCCTGTTTTTGATCGTGACATATTTATCCATTTGTAATAAGAATATATACACATATGGATATACCCATATTCACTAAACTATATATACTAAGCTATTATAGATATTAAAACATCATCTAAAAAGATAAATGTTGGCTTGACCTTGACTCTAACGCAGAGGAGTATAGAACAATATCCACCCAAGCTAAAGATTCGCTCCAAAAATAGATTCTCTAAAAAGAAATAGTAATAAAAGAATGAGTATGAATACTCAATAAATAGATTAAGAATTAACAATGAAGAACCTGTATACAATTATATATATATATATATAGATTAAGAATTGCTCTTTTGGCCAATCAGAATAGAAACAATAAAATTTTGTGGTTATTTTTTATGGAGAGATTAGTGACGAAGAGGAAGAAGAAGAGTATTATGAAGAGCCCTTATTTTTTGATACTGATGATGATGAGGATGAAGATGCAATTATTGGAAATGAGCCAATAGTTGATGAAAAGGATGAGGGTGAGGAGGAATGTATTGAATTATTAAAAAGTGGCAATATAAAAATTTTCTTTGTTAAGAGGGATTCTTTTATGACTTCCAATGACTGAGAGATTGAGGTGGAGGAACATCATTGTAATATCCCGTGTTTTTAAAATATTTTTACACTGTACCGGGATATACAGTGTTAATAATTTTTGAATATATATTACGATATTTTCACGAGTTGATATGTATTTAAAATCTATTTTAATTATTGTGTATTATTTACAGTGCTTTACGTAAAATTTTCCCGGGACTTGCATTTTCGGGAAAATTTTCACGTAAATATTTTATTATTAATTATTTTAAATATATTTTCGGACTTGCATGAACTCACACATATTTTTAAAATATTAAACACCGTGTATACATATAATTATTTATTTAATTGGGGTTTAGTATTACCCTAATATTTTATTAATTATTTATTTGTTTTATTGTTATTTAATTATTTTTATTTAGTATAAATTATTAAAATATTAAATTTTATGTGTGTGGTGTATATTTAATGTGTGTAATTTAATATTATTTTATTATATAGTATAAAGTATATATATATACACATTATATATCAAAAAAATCAAATTTTGGAAAATTACAAAACTGCCCCCGAGCCTCCTTCTTCCCCGATTTGCTTCCCTTCGTCGTCCGGACGCCTGTCACGTCATTTCCTCGCCATTGGTGTGCCGTCCGGTGTGCCACCACCTTCCCCAGCCTCTTCCACCGCCTGTGGTAGCCGTTTCCGGCGCCTGGAAGTCGGTTTTGACCGGAGAAGCCGAAACTTTGGCCACTGTCGATCACGTCGATTCCGGCCACCGTTTTCGACACCGCCGGTCTCTTTCTTCTCCTTGAGCTCTGGTGAGTGTGATTATAGCTTTGGTTTGAGCTGAAATGGTCTAGAATTGCTTAGGTTTCGATTTTTCAATTTCGGCCATATTAGGGTTTTTGATTTTTTTGAGCTTCAAATTGATTGATTCATGAAAACTCCCTTCACAAATGTTGATCCTAGTAGCTTAATATACATTTATGAATTTTTGTGGAGTTTTTGGAGATTTTTTGTATTTTTGGGTATTTTTGAATATTTTAATATTATTTTCTAATTTTCGGAAATTAATTATTTAAATTATGAAATTGGGGTTTATGGTTAAATCAGGTGTTGAAATGAATTATAGGAATTTATTTGGAATTTTTATGAATTTCTAAGTATTTATTTTGAATTATTGAAGTTTATGGAATTTTGGGAAAATTAGGTTAAATGTGTTTTTATTTGAAATTAATTGGTTAAATGAGTTTAATTATTAATATTATTGATAAATATGTTGATAAAATTAATTTTTGATAATTGTATAATTTTTGGTGAATTTTTGAAGTAATTTTGGTATATTTATATATATAGGGGTATTTTGGTAATTTTACCCTAAATTGGCTAAAAATGTAATTTAATTGGTTTTAATAGTTATTTAAGGTATAAAAATTATTTCTAAAAATTATTCGGTATTTTTAACTAATTAAAACTATTTTTCGTGAATTATTTTCAATTATATATATAATATACGATTTTTCTAATAAAATGAGTTTTTATCGATTTTTACAGTGTTTAAAGGGTAATTATGTAATTTCTACATATAAAATGTATTTCTATGTTGTAAGGATATTTTTGGTATTTCTGAAATTATTCTGTGTTTGTGGACCCCGATCGGTGGACTGTAGTTTGGAGTCCGACCGTGGGATTTTAATTATGCTTTGTGTAGTTTTTCGAAGTGTATTTTCTTGTAGGGTCGGCTCTACTCTTTTGAGTAGAGAGATGTCCGTTTTACAGGGGAGGTTCTACCAAATTTTTGATAGAATTCTCATAAAACGTGATATCCAGTCGAACCCTAATTTTTGATTATGTGTTTAATACTCTAGATCGAATTCTAGGATTTCTGTTAGGTTTATTCTGATGTCGATTATTTATTGCTTGTTTAGTTGCACCGAGATCGAGGGCTAGTGGACCAGGCCCGTCGGACCCGTCTCGTGGAGCGCACTAGGTGAGTTACTATACTATATATATATGCTTAGGATGCATGATTTAGAAATATATGTTTTATTTTGATTAAAATGCATAAATAATGTGATTTGTATTTAAGTATATTTTTGGTTTATTTTTGGTATATAATAAATTGTATACATGTTTTGTTAATAAAATATATTTAAAATGTTTTTAAATATATTTCTAGTTTAATTTATAATTCGATTGGATTTATTTGACGTATATATACTTGAAATATACCTGGTTTACTTTTGGTATATTTCTAGTATATATATGGTTTATGTTGATATTTTATTGAACTTCATGCATCATTTATTTTTGTGAATGAATGTTTTACATTATTAATGATGAAGGATATTGATAGAACGTGCTACCTAGTGGGCAGTACTAGGACCGAGTACGTACCGGTACGCCTATAGTATTTAGGCTATATTACTAACCTATTTATGGATATTGATTGATGTGATTATTGATATGAGTGAGATGTGTTTTGGGTGTGATTGCTGGAGATCGGTTGACCAAGTGTCTCGGGGCCAATCACACTGGCAGTCAGACTGCTGGAGCTCGGTTGACTTAGTGTCTCGGGGCCAGTCTATTGTCCAAATGGATTTAGTGGATATATTTGGATTCAGTGAGCCTGTATAGCTAAAGTGTTGTCTAACACTATTTTTGAGGTTGCGTGTAATATCCCGTGTTTTTAAAAATATTTTTACACTGTACCGGGATATACAGTGTCAATAATTTTGAATATATATGTGATATTTTTATGAGTTAATATGTATTTTAAACTTATTTTAATTACTGTCTATTATTTTCAGTATTTTACGTAAAATTTTCCCGGGACTTGCATTTTCGGGGAAATTTTCACGTAAACAATTTATTATTAATTATTTTAAATGTATTTACGGATTTGCATAAACTCATACATATTTTTAAATTATTAAATAAAGCCTGTGTGTGTATATGTATTTAATTAGGGTTATTATTTCCCTAATATTTTATTAAGTATTTAATTGTTTTATTGTTATTTAATTAATTTTATTTGGTATAAATTATTAAAATATTAATATTTTAATGTGTGTGGTGTATATTTGATGTGTGTAATTTAATATTATTTTAATATATAGTATAAAGTATATATATATACATATATACATTAAAAATCAAAAGAATTTGCCAAATTACACATTTGCCCCCGACTCCTTCTCCTTCTTCTTTCCCACGCCCGACGACCACCACCCACCTCCACCGTCTGCAACTGCCGTTCCTTCACCGTCGGTGTGCCTTTCGGTGAGCCACCTCCATCTCCAGCCGTTCCCCGCCGCCAGCAGCCCCTTTCCCGATGAGTTTTGGCCGGAATTAGCTTTAGAGGCCGAAAGTCGAGCTACTGCCGTTTCTCCCTCCTCCGGCCACCGTTTTCGACACCGCCGGTCTCTTTCTTCTCCTTGAGCTCCGGTGAGTGTGATTCTAGCTTTGGTTTGAGCTAAAATGGTCTAGAATTGCTTAGGTTTCGATTTGTAAATTTCAGCCTATTAGGGTTTTCGATTTTTTTGAGCTTCGAATTGGATGATTCATGGAAAATTCCTTCACAAATGTTGTTCCTAGTAGCTTAATCTTCATGTATGAATTTTTGTAGAATTTTTGGAGATTGTTTGGATTTTTGGGTATTTTTGAATATTTTAATATTATTTTCTAATTTTCGGAAATTAATTATTTAAATTATGAAATTGGAGTTTATGGTTGAATTAGGTGTTGAAATGAATTATAGGAATTTATTTGGAATTTTTATGAATTTCTAAGTATTTATTTTTAATTATTGAAGTTTAGGTGATTTTGTAAAATTAGGTTAATTGTGTTTTAAATTGAATTTAATTGGTTAATTGAGTTTAAATATTAATATTATTGATAAATATGTTGAGAAAATTAATTTTGGATAATTGTATGATTTTTGGTGAATTTTTGAAGTAATTTAAGTATATTTATATATATAGGGGTATTTTGGTAATTTTACCCTAAATTGTCTAAAAATGTAATTTAATTGGTTTTAATATTTATTTAAGGTATAAAAATGATTTCTACAAAATATTTGGTATTTTTAACTAATTAAAACTATTTTTCGGGAATTATTTTCAATTATATATATAATATACGGTTTTTCTAATAAAATGAGTTTTAATCGGTTTTTACAGTGTTTCAAGGTTAATTATGTAATTTCTACCTATGAAATGTATTTCTGTGATTTAAGGATATTTTTGGTATATCCGAAAATATATTCTGTGTTTGTGGACCCCGGTCGGTGGATTGTAGTTTGGAGTCCGACCGTGGGATTTTGATTGTGTTGAGCTTGTATTTCGAAGTGTATTTTCTTTGCAGGGTCGGCTCTACTCTTTTGAGTAGAGAGATGTCCGTTTTACAGGGGAGGTTCTACCGAATTTTCGGTAGAATTCTTGTAAAACGTGATATCCAGTCGAACCCTAATTTCCGATTCTGTGTTGAATACTCTAGATTGAATTCTAGGATTTCTGTTAGGGTTATTCTGATATCGGTTAATTATTTCTTGTTTAGTTGCGCCGAGACCGAGGGTTAGTGGACCAGGCCCGTCGGACCTGTCTCGTGGAGCGCATTAGGTGAGTTACTATATTATATATATATGCTTAGGATGCATGATTTAGAAAAATGCATGTTTTATTTTGACTGAATATGCATAAATAATATGATTTATATTCAAGTATATTTTTGGTATATTTTTGGTATATAATCAATTATATGCATGTTTTGTTAATGAAATATATTTAAAATGTTTTTAAATATATTTTTAGTTTAATTCATGATTTGATTGGATTTATTTGACATATATATACTCAAAATATACCTGGTTTATGTTTGGTATATTTTCGGTATATATATAGTTTATATTGCTATTTCATTTATATCCATGCATCATTTATTTTTGTGAATGAATGTTTTATATTTAAGAATGAAGGATATCAATAGAACATGCTACCTAGTGGGCAGCACTAGGACCGAGTACGTACCGGTACGCCTATAGTATTTAGGCTTTATTACTGACTATTTATGGATATTGATTTGATTATGATTATTGATATGTGAGATGTGGTTTGTGGGTGTGATTGCTGGAGCTCGGTTGACCAAGTGTCTCGGGGCCAATCACACTGGCAGTCAGACTGCTGGAGCTCGGTTGACTTAGTGTCTCGGGGCCAGTCTACTGTCTAAATGGATTAAGTGGATGTATTTGGAATAAGTGAGCCTGTATGGCTTGAGTGTTGGTTAACACTATTTTTCTGAGGTTGCGATATTCTAGGGTTCTATGTGATCCTTCATAAAAGTTGATTTTCAGACAAAATATATAAAAATGATTTTTCTGCATCTGTATGAATTTGCCTGTATATATATACATATTACACATATACTGTTGACTGCATGCATTATCACTTAGTGTGTATGTATATATATTATAGTAATTCGCTCAGTGAGGTCTGACTCCCCTCCGTTGACTATTTTTCAGGAGAGTCAACTTCCTCAGACCTCAGTAGCAGGTCGATACGCCGGATTTCTTCCGCCCCGGCTTCTTTGTGTAAATTATATACTTGAGTCTTATTTATTTTATCTAGACACTGCAGTAGTTGTGAATTAAAGTATTTGTTTTAAAGAGATGTATTATAGTAAAACTGGATTTGTATAAAGATTATACATTTATGAGATTATAAATGTGATGTGATGAGTTTTGAATCACATCCAGTTGATATGGATGATATTGTAATTTTTATGATTTTTATTTTCCGCTGCATATTATATTTTTATGGTTATTATTGCATGCTTTATTTTATTTTTAGGCTTGCTACGGGTTCCGGATTCGAAAGAATTCCCGTTCCCTAGCGCCGGTCATGGCCCCTGTTTTGGGTCGTGACAAAGTTGGTATCAGAGCGAAGTTCGTATCTGAGTGGAGTTCTGTGTCAGGGCTTAGTTATGTGAGTTGTGGCCCTAGTTTTGAAGTTGTGTTTTCTGTTGGACTACTGCAGTGTATTAGGTTCGAGTATGTCTTGATAAGTATTCCTTGCTGTAGTTTTCAGCGTTATTCCTCCGTTGTCTGTTTTGTCTGAATCTTTTCGTTTGTCTTTTCAGAATGAGGAGGCGAGCGCGTGTCGCTCCACCGGTCGTTGAGGCCGAGGATGATGAGTCTTTTCAGGATGAGGTTTTACCTCCTGAGCAGCCAGTTAGACGTAGAGGTCGTGGCAGAGGTAGACCTCGAGGAGCGGCAGGTCGCCGTAGGCAGTGAGAGTTACAGGACGAGGAGCCTGTTGAGCCTGAGTTTGATGTTCCTGTTCCTCCAGTTGTTCAGCCTGTTCAGCCTGCCTATCAGTAGGGTATGTCTGACCCTGAGGCAGCTTTGTTCTATGCCAGAGTTGGCAGGATTACTTTTGATGGTACTTCTGATCCTTTAGATTTTCTGCATGCGATTGAGACTAGGACTCGGACTGCTCATACCGAGTACCAGCGGATCATGATCGTCGAGTTGTCTATTGAGGGACCAGCTCTAGATTGGTTCATTCAAATGATCCAGCCTTACATGATGACGATGACATGGGCTCAGTTTCGAGAGCGGTTTATGAGGAGATTTTATCCAGAGTCTCTTCGTTTGAGCTATCGTCTTCGTTTGACTAGTATTTCTCGTGGAGATCGATCTGTAGAGGAGTATACCCGAGAGTTCCTTCGTCTGGGTAGATATGCTGAGGATCTGATGCGAGATCAGTATTTCGCTGTTACTACGTACGTTACTGGTTTGGGTTCAGCTTTTGCTGTTATGCCCACAGCAGGTCTTACTCTGGAGTCTGTGATTGAGCTAGCTAAGGAGATTGAGCTGAGATTAGTTAGACAGGGAGCGATGCCTGATTATTACCAGTTGGGAGTTCAGTCGAGTGGATCGCAGGCTACTCCGTATTCGAGTTTTCATGTTGGTTCGAGTAGTCAGCAGCGAGGTTCGACTCAGCAGAGTCAGATACAGCAGCAGCAGATTCCGCGATTCCCGCAGCAGTCGATTGCTAGTGCAGCACCCGTGCCATTTCAGTTACCACCAGCCCAGCATCAGAGTTCTACTCAGTTTGTTCCACAGCAGAGTCGTGGTAGAGGTACTAGAGGAGGTGCCAGAGGTGTTGGCCAGGCTTCTACCAGTCAGCAGGGAGGTCGAGGTCAGGCCAGAGTTTTTCATCTGACTCAGCAGGATGCTCAGGCATCTAATGCAGTCGTGGCAGGTATTCTTTCTGTTTGTTACCTGGATGCTTTGGTTTTGTTTGATCCGGGTGCCACGCATTCCTTTGTTTCTCCTGTTTTTGCTTCTAAATCTTGTTGGCAAGCTTCGAGGATGGCTTTTCCTTTGTCTGTTGCCACTCCTCTGAGTGATTCCTTGGACGCCGATATTGTTCTTTCTGGTTGTCCAGTTCTCGTGGGAGATAGAGAATTACCCGTTGATTTGATTTTGTTGGATGTGATGGAGTTTGATGTTATTTTGGGAATGGATTGGCTATCCCAGCATTATGCCATGGTAGATTGCAGGAATAAGGAGGTGATTTTCAGAATTCCTGGTGAAGTAGAATTTAAGTTTGTTGGTAACAGGAGTTCAGCACCTCAGAATCTTATTTCGGCTATTGCAGCTAGGAAGTTGTTGAGGAAAGGTTGTCAAGGGTTTTTGGCATTGGTTAGGGATACGTCAGTGGAGAAGTTGTCACTCACAGATGTTCCTGTTGCTTGTGAGTTTCCTGATGTTTTTCCCGAGGAGTTGCCAGGTTTACCACCTCATAGAGAGATTGAGTTCTGTATAGATGTGGTTCCAGGTACTACTCCTATATCTATGCCACCCTATCGTATGGCTCCTGCAGAGTTGAGAGAGCTGAAGGAGCAGTTGCAAGAGTTGTTGGATAAGGGTTTTATCAGACCTAGTGTTTCTCCTTGGGGTGCACCAGTCTTGTTTGTGAAGAAGAAAGATGGTACCCTGAGACTGTGCATTGACAACAGAGAGTTGAATAAGGTGACAGTGAAGAACAAGTATCCTCTTCCGAGGATAGATGATTTGTTTGATCAGTTACAGGGTGCACAGTTCTTTTCTAAGGTTGACTTGAGATCGGGTTATCATCAGCTGCGGATCAGTGAAGCTGATATTCCTAAGACAGCATTCCGCACTCGATATGGTCATTATGAGTTTCTGGTGATGTCTTTTGGTTTGACTAATGCACCAGCAGCTTTTATGGACCTGATAAACAGAGTATTCAGACCGTATGTGGATCAGTTTGTAGTAGTCTTCATTGATGATATACTAGTATATTCGAAGAGTATGGAAGAGCATGTATATCATTTGAGGATTGTACTACAGACACTAAGAGATCATCAGCTTTATGCTAAATTCTCGAAGTGTGATTTCTGGATGGAGAGTGTTTCTTTTCTTGGACACGTAGTGTCTAAAGAAGGTATTCAGGTTGATCCACAGAAGGTTGAGGCAGTATCTGAGTGGCCTAGACCTACTTCAGTTACTGAGATTCGAAGTTTTATGGGTTTAGCCGGGTATTATAGGCGGTTTGTGCAGGATTTTTCCAGGATAGCAGCCCCTATGACTCGCTTGACTCAGAAGAATGTTAGATTCGAGTGGTCAGAAGCTTGTGAGAATAGTTTTCAGTTGTTGAAGGAGAAGTTGACCACAGCGCGAGTATTAGCTTTGCCTAATAGTGTGGATAAGTTCACAGTTTACTGTGATGCCTCTAGAATTGGTCTTAGTTGTGTGTTGATGCAGAATGGAAGGGTGATAGCCTATGCTTCAAGACAGTTGAAGAAGCATGAGCAGAACTATCCCACACATGATCTTGAGATGGCTGCAGTGATCTTTGCTTTGAAGATTTGGAGACATTATTTGTACGGGGTGACTTGTGAGATATTTACTGATCACAAGAGCCTTAAGTACATTTTCCAGCAGCGAGATTTGAATCTGAGGCAGAGAAGATGGTTGGAACTGTTGAAGGATTATGATTGCGAGATTCTTTACCATCCGGGTAAAGCTAATGTGGTAGCAGATGCCTTGAGTAGGAAGTCCTCAGGTAGTCTTGCTCATATCGGTGTTGAGAGGAGACCATTGATCCAGGAATTGCATTTGTTGGTGGATCAAGGTCTGATGATGAAGATTAGTAGATCAGGTGGACTGTTAGCTCAGTTTAAAGTACGATCTGTACTAAGGGATAGGATTAAAGCAGCTCAGAGCCGAGATCCTATTCTGGAAGAGCTTGCAGAGAATGTCAGAGCAGGGAAGTTCACTGATTTCACACTCGATGATGATGGTGTGTTGTGGATCAGTGGTAGATTGTGTGTTCCTGATGTGGATGATTTGAGAGAAGAGATTTTAGAGGAAGCACATTCTACAGCTTACAGCGTTCATCCCAGTGTTACTAAGATGTACCACAGTATCAGAGATCTATACTGGTGGGACGGATTGAAGAAGGATGTTGCCGATTATGTTGCTAAGTGCTTGACGTGTCAACAAGTGAAAGCCGAACATCAGAAGCCTTCTGGGAAGCTTCAGCCTCTTCCTATTCCCGAGTGGAAATGGGAAAGGATAGCTATGGATTTTGTGGTCGGTTTACCTCGTTCGAAGGATGGATACGATTCCATCTGGGTGATTGTAGACAGGTTGACAAAGTCTGCACATTTCTTGCCTGTGAAAGCCACATATTCAGTTGCTAGATTGGCGAAGTTGTACGTGAAGCATATTGTATGTCTTCATGGAGTACCTGTGTCCATTGTGTCAGGTAGAGGTTTGGTATTTACTTCTCGTTTTTGGCAGAAGTTGTAAGAAGCGATGGGCACTAGGTTGGATTTCAGTACTGCTTTTCATCCTCAGACAGATGGTCAGTCTGAGAGGACGATCCAGACACTGGAAGATATGTTGAGGATGTGTGTCTTGGATTTGGGAGGTAGCTGGGATGATCATTTACCACTTGTTGAGTTTGCATATAATAACAGCTACCATAGCAGTATTGGTATGGCACCATATGAGGCGTTGTATGGAAGGAAGTGTAGATCCCCGTTGAGTTGGAATGAGATTGGTGAGAGAGTTTTGACTGGACCAGAGATGGTTCAAGATGCTGCAGAGAAAGTCGCCGTGATCAAGCATAGATTAGAGACCGCAGTTAGTAGACAGAAGAGTTATGCGGATCCTAGGCGCAGAGATGTGGAGTTTCAGGTTGAAGATTTCGTTTTTCTAAAGGTATCTCCGATGAAGGGTGTGATGAGATTTGGCAGGAAGGGTAAGTTAGCACCGAGATATATTGGACCGTTTGAGATTCTGGAGAGAGTTGACACTGTTGCATATCGGTTGGATTTGCCTCCGAGTATGTCACAGGTGCATCCAGTATTTCATATCTCGATGTTGAGGAAGTATATCTCAGATCCTTCACACGTGTTGCAACCTGACAGTGTGGAAGTGAGTGAAGATTTGACGTTTGTGGAAGAACCTGTGGCGATCGTTGATTTTCAAGTTCGACAGTTGAGATCGAAGCAGATTCCGATGGTCAAGGTTTTGTGGCGTAGCGACAGAGTTGAAGAGCATACGTGGGAGACTGAAGCTGAGATGCGAGCTTCTTACCCGTATCTCTTTCCTTCTTGATCTTTTCTTTTTAGAATTCGGGGACGAATTCTTGTAAGGGGGGAAGACTGTAATATCCCGTGTTTTTAAAAATATTTTTACACTGTACCGGGATATACAGTGTCAATAATTTTGAATATATATGTGATATTTTTATGAGTTAATATGTATTTTAAACCTATTTTAATTATTGTCTATTATTTTCAGTATTTTACGTAAAATTTTCCCGGGACTTGCATTTTCGAGGAAATTTTCACGTAAATAATTTATTATTAATTATTTTAAATGTATTTACGGATTTGCATGAACTCATACATATTTTTAAATTATTAAATAAAGCCTGTGTGTGTATATGTATTTAATTAGGGTTATTATTTCCCTAATATTTTATTAAGTATTTAATTATTTAATTGTTATTTAATTAATTTTATTTGGTATAAATTATTAAAATATTTATATTTTAATGTGTGTGGTGTATATTTGATGTGTGTAATTTAATATTATTTTAATATATAGTATAAAGTATATATATATACATATATACATTAAAAATCAAAAGAATTTGCCAAATTACACATTTGCCCCCGACTCCTTCTCCTTCTTCTTTCCCACGCCCGACGACCACCACCCACCTCCACCATCTGCAACTGCCGTTCCTTCACCGTCGGTGTGCCTTTCGGTGAGCCACCTCCGTCTCCAGCCGTTCCCCGCCGCCAGCAGCCCCTTTCCCGACGAGTTTTGGCCGGAATTAGCTTTAGAGGCCGAAAGTCGAGCTACCGCCGTTTCTCCCTCCTCCGGCCACCGTTTTCGACACCGCCGGTCTCTTTCTTCTCCTTGAGCTCCGGTGAGTGTGATTCTAGCTTTGGTTTGAGCTAAAATGGTCTAGAATTGCTTAGGTTTCGATTTGTAAATTTCGGCCTATTAGGGTTTTCGATTTTTTTGAGCTTCGAATTGGATGATTCATGGAAAATTCCTTCACAAATGTTGTTCCTAGTAGCTTAATCTTCATGTATGAATTTTTGTAGAATTTTTGGAGATTGTTTGGATTTTTGGGTATTTTTGAATATTTTAATATTATTTTCTAATTTTCGGAAATTAATTATTTAAATTATGAAATTGGAGTTTATGGTTGAATTAGGTGTTGAAATGAATTATAGGAATTTATTTGGAATTTTTATGAATTTCTAAGTATTTATTTTTAATTATTGAAGTTTAGGTGATTTTGTAAAATTAGGTTAATTGTGTTTTAAATTGAATTTAATTGGTTAATTGAGTTTAAATATTAATATTATTGATAAATATGTTGAGAAAATTAATTTTGGATAATTGTATGATTTTTGGTGAATTTTTGAAGTAATTTAAGTATATTTATATATATAGGGGTATTTTGGTAATTTTACCCTAAATTGTCTAAAAATGTAATTTAATTGGTTTTAATATTTATTTAAGGTATAAAAATGATTTCTACAAAATATTTGGTATTTTTAACTAATTAAAACTATTTTTCGGGAATTATTTTCAATTATATATATAATATACGGTTTTTCTAATAAAATGAGTTTTAATCGGTTTTTACAGTGTTTCAAGGTTAATTATGTAATTTCTACCTATGAAATGTATTTCTGTGATTTAAGGATATTTTTGGTATATCCGGAAATATATTCTGTGTTTGTGGATCCCGGTCGGTGGATTGTAGTTTGGAGTCCGACCGTGGGATTTTGATTGTGTTGAGCTTGTATTTCGAAGTGTATTTTCTTTGCAGGGTCGGCTCTACTCTTTTGAGTAGAGAGATGTCCGTTTTACAGGGGAGGTTCTACCGAATTTTCGGTAGAATTCTTGTAAAACGTGATATCCAGTCGAACCCTAATTTCCGATTCTGTGTTGAATACTCTAGATTGAATTCTAGGATTTCTGTTAGGGTTATTCTGATATCGGTTAATTATTTCTTGTTTAGTTGCGCCGAGACCGAGGGTTAGTGGACCAGGCCCGTCGGACCTGTCTCGTGGAGCGCATTAGGTGAGTTACTATATTATATATATATGCTTAGGATGCATGATTTAGAAAAATGCATGTTTTATTTTGACTGAATATGCATAAATAATATGATTTATATTCAAGTATATTTTTGGTATATAATCAATTATATGCATGTTTTGTTAATGAAATATATTTAAAATGTTTTTAAATATATTTTTAGTTTAATTCATGATTTGATTGGATTTATTTGACATATATATACTCAAAATATACCTGGTTTATGTTTGGTATATTTTCGGTATATATATAGTTTATATTGCTATTTCATTTATATCCATGCATCATTTATTTTTGTGAATGAATGTTTTATATTTAAGAATGAAGGATATCAATAGAACGTGCTACCTAGTGGGCAACACTAGGACCGAGTACGTACCGGTACGCCTATAGTATTTAGGCTTTATTACTGACTATTTATGGATATTGATTTGATTATGATTATTGATATGTGAGATGTGGTTTGTGGGTGTGATTGCTGGAGCTCGGTTGACCAAGTGTCTCGGGGCCAATCACACTGGCAGTCAGACTGCTGGAGCTCGGTTGACTTAGTGTCTCGGGGCCAGTCTACTGTCTAAATGGATTAAGTGGATGTATTTGGAATAAGTGAGCCTGTATGGCTTGAGTGTTGGTTAACACTATTTTTCTGAGGTTGCGATATTCTAGGGTTCTATGTGATCCTTCATAAAAGTTGATTTTCAGACAAAATATATAAAAATGATTTTTCTGCATCTGTATGAATTTGCCTGTATATATATACATATTACACATATACTGTTGACTGCATGCATTATCACTTAGTGTGTATGTATATATATTATAGTAATTCGCTCAGTGAGGTCTGACTCCCCTCCGTTGACTATTTTTCAGGAGAGTCAACTTCCTCAGACCTCAGTAGCAGGTCGATACGTCGGATTTCTTCCGCCCCGGCTTCTTTGTGTAAATTATATACTTGAGTCTTATTTATTTTATCTAGACACTGCAGTAGTTGTGAATTAAAGTATTTGTTTTAAAGAGATGTATTATAGTAAAACTGGATTTGTATAAAGATTATACATTTATGAGATTATAAATGTGATGTGATGAGTTTTGAATCACATCCAGTTGATATGGATGATATTGTAATTTTTATGATTTTTATTTTCCGCTGCATATTATATTTTTATGGTTATTATTGCATGCTTTATTTTATTTTTAGGCTTGCTACGGGTTCCAGATTCGAAAGAATTCCCGTTCCCTAGCGCCGGTCATGGCCCCTGTTTTGGGTCGTGACATTGCGATATTCTAGGGTTCTATGTGATCCTTCATATACTGTGATTTTCAATACAAATATATAAAAATAATTTTTCTGCATCTGTGTGAATTTGCATGTATATACTTACATATTATATATATACTGTTGACTGTATGCATTGTCACTTAGTGTGTATATATATATATATATTATAGTAATTCACTCAGTGAGGTCTGACTCCCCTCCGTTGACAATTTTTCAGGAGAGTCAACATCTTCAGACCTCAGTAGCAGGCCTATACGCCGGATTTCTTCCGCCCCGGCTTCTTTATGTAAACTGCTTACTTGAGTCTTATTTTTATAATCTAGACACTGCAGTAGTTGTGAATTAAAGTGTGGGATTTTATGTATTTTATTTAAAGAGATGTATTATATTGAAACTGGATTTGTACTGAAAGATTTTATATATGTGACGAGTTGAGATTTGATTTAAATCCAATGATGAGAATGTTATTATTATATTTATGATTTTTATTTCCGCTGCATATATATATTACTATTATTGTTATTATTGCATGTTTTATTTTATTTTTAGGCTTGCTACGGGTTCCGGATTCGAAAGAATTCCCGTTCCCTAGCGCCGGTCATGGCCCCTGTTTTGGGTCGTGACAAAGTTGGTATTAGAGCGGAGTTCTGTGTCAGGGCTTAGTTATGTGAGTTGTGGCCCTAGTTTTAAAGTTGTGTTTTCTGTTGGACTACTATAGTGTATTAGGTTCGAGTATGTCTTGATGAGTATTCCTTGCTTAGTTTCCAGCGTTATTTCTCCGTTGTCTATTTTGTCTGAATCTTTCCGTTTGTCTTTTTAGTATGAGGAGGCGAGCGCATGTCGCTCCACCAATCGTTGAGGCCGAGGATGATGAGTCTTTTCAGGATGAGGTTTTACCTCCTGAGCAGCCAGTTAGACGTAAAGGTCGTGGCAGAGGTAGACCTCAAGGAGCGGCAGGTCACCGTAGGCAGAGAGAGTTACAGGACGAGGAGCCTGTAGAGCCTGAATTTGATGTTCCTGTTCCTCCAGTTGTTCAGCCTGTTTAGCCTGCCTATCAGTAGGGTATGTCTGACCCTGAGGCAGCTTTGTTCTATGCCCGAGTTGGCAGGATCGCGTTTGATGGTACTTCTGATCCATTAGATTTTCTGCATGCGGTTGAGACTAGGACTCGGACTGCTCATACCGAGTACCAGCGGATCATGATCGTTGAGTTATCTGTCGAAGGACCAGCTCTAGATTGGTTTATTAAGATGATCCAGCCTTACATGATGACGATGACATGGGCTCAGTTCCGAGAGCGATTTATGAGGAGATTTTGTCCAGAGCCTCTTCGTTTGAGCTATCGTCTTTGATTGATCATTATTTCTCGTGGAGATCGATCTGTAGAGGAGTACACCCGAGAGTTTCTTCGTCTGGGTAGATATGCAGAGGATCTGATGCGAGATCAGTATTTTACGATTACTACGTATGTCACTGGTTTGGGTTCTGCTTTTGTTGGTATGCCTACAGTAGGCCTTACTCTGGAGTCTGTGATTGAGTTGGCTAAGGAGATTGAGCTGAGATTAGTTAGGCAGGGAGCGATGCTTGATTATTACTAGCTAGGAGTTCAGTCGAGTGGATTGCAGGCTACTCCATATTCGAGTTTTCATGTTGGTTCAAGTAATCAGCAGCGAGGTCTGACTCAGCAGAGTCAGAGGCAGCAACAGCGAGTGCATCGGAGCAGTAGACATGGCCGTGGAGGTCAACATAGATCATTCAGATTTGGATCAGGTGCTTCGAGCAGCAGCAGTGGTCATAGTTCTGGATCAACGGCCAGCGTTTGTCAGACTTGTGGTAGAGTCCATCAGGGACCGTGTTATCTGACACCACTGACATGCTTCAGATGCGGGCAGACAGGACATTTTGCCAGATCGTGTCCTTATTCTGGGTATCAGCAGCAACAGATTCCGCGATTTCCACAGCAGTCGATTGTTAGTGCTGCACCCGTGCTATTTCAGTTACCACCAGCCCAGCATCAGAGTTCCACTCAGTTTGCTCTACAGCAGAGTCATGGTAGAGGTACTAGAGGAGGTGCCAGAGGTATTGGCCAAGCTTCTACCAATCAGCAGGGAGGTCGAGGTCAAGCCATAGTTTTTCATCTCACTCAGCAGGATGCTCAGGCATCTAATGCAGTCGTGGCAGGTATTGTTTCTGTTTGTTACCTGGATGCATGGGTTTTGTTTGATCCGGGTGCCACGCATTCATTTGTTTCTCCTGTTTTTGCTTCTAAATCTTATTGGCAAGCTTCGAGGATGGCTTTTCCTTTATCTGTTGCCACTCCTCTGAGCGATTCCTTGGACACCAATATTGTTCTTTCTGGTTGTCTAGTTCTCGTGGGAGATAGAGAATTACCCATTGATTTGATTTTGTTAGATGTGATGGATTTTGGGAATGGATTGGTTATCTCAGTACTATGCCGTGGTAGATTGCAGGAATAAAGAGGTGACGTTCAGAATTCCTGATGAAACAGATTTTAAGTTTGTTGGTGACAGGAGTTCAGCACCTCAGAATCTTATTTCTGCTATTACAGCTAGAAAGTTATTGAAGAAAGGTTGTCAGGGATATTTGGCATTGGTTAGGGATACGTCAGTGGAGAAGTTGTCACTCACAGATGTTCCTGTTGCTTGTGAGTTTCCTGATGTTTTTCCCAAGGAGTTGCCAGGTTTACTACCTCACAGAGAGATTGAGTTCTGTATAGATGTGGTACTAGGTACTACTCCTATATCTATGCCACCCTATCGAATGGCTCCTGCAGAGTTGAAAGAGTTGAAGGAGCAGTTGCAAGAGTTATTGGATAAGGGTTTCATTAGACCTAGTGTTTCTCCTTGGGGTGCACCAGTCTTGTTTGTGAAGAAGAAGGATGGTACCCCGAGACTGTGCTTTGACTACAGAGAGCTGAATAAGGTGACAGTGAAGAACAAGTATCCTCTCCCGAGGATAGATGACTTGTTTGATCAGCTACAGGGTGCACAGTTCTTTTCTAAGGTTGACTTGAGGTCGGGTTATCATCAGCTGCGTATCAATGAAACTGATATTCCTAAGACAGCGTTCCGCACTAGATATGGCCATTATGAGTTTCTGGTGATGTCTTTTGGTTTGACTAATGCACCAACAGCTTTTATGGACCTGATGAACAGGGTATTCAAACCGTATGTGGATCAGTTTGTGGTAGTCTTCATTTATGATATACTGGTATATTCGAGGAGTATGGAAGAGCATGTATATCACTTAAGGATTGTACTGCAGACCCTGAGAGATCATCAGCTTTATGCTAAATTCTCGAAGTGTGATTTTTGGATGGAGAGTGTTTCTTTTCTTGGACACGTAGTGTCTAAAGAAGGTATTCAGGTTAATCCATAGAAGGTTGAGGCAATGTCAGAGTGGCCTAGACCTACTTCTGTTACAGAGATTTGGAGTTTTCTGGGTTTAACCGGGTATTATAGGCGGTTTGTGCAAGATTTTTCTAGAATTGCAGCCCCTATGACTCTCTTGACTCAGAAGAATGTTAGATTCGAGTGGTCAGAAGCTTGTGAGAATAGTTTTCAGTTGTTGAAGGAGAAGTTGACCACAACGCCAGTGTTAGCTTTGCTTAATAGTGTGGATAAGTTCACAATTTACTGTGATGCCTCTAGAATTGGTCTTGGTTGTGTGTTGATGCAGAATGGAAGGGTGATAGCCTATGCTTCGAGGCAGTTGAAGAAGCATGAGCAGAACTATCCTACACATGACCTAGAGATGGCTGCGGTGATCTTTGCTTTGAAGATTTGGAGACATTATCTGTACGGGGTGACTTGTGAGATATTTACTGATCACAAGAGCCTTAAGTACGTTTTCCAGTAGAGAGATTTGAATCTGAGTCAGAGAAGATGGTTGGAATTATTGAAGGATTATGATTGCGAGATCTTGTATCATCCGGGTAAAGCTAATGTGGTAGCAGATGCCTTGAGTAGAAAGTCCTCAGGCAGTCTTGCTCACATTGGTGTTGAGAGAAGACCATTGATCCAGGAGTTGCATTTGTTAGTGGATCAAGGTCTGATGATGAAGATTAGTAGATCAGGTGGATTACTAGCTCAGTTTAAAGTACGATCTATGATGAGGGATAGGATTAAAGCAGCTCAAAGCCGAGATCCTATTTTAGAAGAGCTTGCAGAGAATGTCAGAGCAAGGAAGTTCACTGATTTCACACTCGATGATGATGGTGTGTTGTGGATCAATGGTAGATTATGTGTTCCTGATGTGGATGACTTGAGAGAGGAGATTTTAGAGGAAGCACATTCTACAGCCTACAGCGTTCATCCAGGTGTCACTAAGATGTACCACAGTATCAGAGATCTATACTGGTGGGATGGATTGAAAAAAGATGTCGTTGATTATGTTGCGAAGTGCTTGACGTGTCAGCAAGTGAAAGTCGAACATCAGAAACCTTCTGGGAAGCTTCAGCCTCTTCCTATTCCCGAGTGGAAGTGGGAAAGGATAACTATGGATTTTGTGGTAGGTTTACCTCGTTCGAAGGATGGATACGATTCCATCTGGGTGATTATAGACAAGTTGACGAAGTCTGCACATTTCTTGCCTGTGAAAGCCACTTATTCAGTTGCTAGATTGGCGAAGTTGTATGTGAAGCATATTGTGTGCCTTCATGGAGTACCTGTGTCCATTGTGTCAGATAGAGGTTCGGTGTTTACTTCTCATTTTTAGCAGAAGTTGCAAGAAGCGATGGGCACTAGGTTGGATTTCAGTACTGCTTTTCATCCTCAGACAGATGGTCAGTCTGAGAGGATGATCCAGACACTGGAAGATATATTGAGGATGTGTGTCTTGGATTTGGGAGGTAGCTGGGATGATCATTTGCCACTCGTTGAGTTTGCATATAATAATAGCTACCATAGCAGTATTGGTATGGCACCATACGAGGCATTGTATGGAAGGAAGTGTAGATCCCCGTTGAGTTGGGATGAGATTGGTGAGAGAGCTTTGACTGGACCTGAGATGGTTCAGGATGCTGCAGAGAAAGTCACCGTGATTAAGCGCAGATTAGAGACCGCAGTTAGTAGACAGAAGAGTTATGCGGATCCTAGGCGCAGAGATATGGAGTGTCAGGTTGGAGATTTTATTTTTCTGAAGGTATCTCCGATGAAGGGTGTGATGAGATTTGGTAGGAAGGGTAAGTTAGCACCGAGATATATTGGACCGTTTGAGATTCTGGAGAGAGTTGGCACTGTTGCATATCGGTTGGATTTGCCTCCGAATATGTCACAGGTGCATCCAGTATTTCATATCTCGATGTTGAGGAAGTATATCTCAGACCCTTCACACATGTTGCAACCTGACAGTGTGGAAGTGAGTGAAGATTTGACGTTTGTGGAAGAACCTGTGGTGATCGTTGATTTTCAAGTTCGACAGTTGCGTTTGAAACAGATTCCGATGGTCAAGGTTCTGTGGCGTAGCGACAGAGTTGAGGAGCATACGTGGGAGACTGAAGCTGAGATGCGAGCTTTTTACCCGTATCTCTTTCCTTCTTGATCTTGTTTTTTGGAATTCGGGGACGAATTCTTGTAAGGGGGAAGATTGTAATATCCCGTGTTTTTAAAATATTTTTACACTGTACCGGGATATACAGTGTTAATAATTTTTGAATATATATTACGATATTTTCATGAGTTGATATGTATTTAAAATCTATTTTAATTATTGTGTATTATTTACAGTGCTTTACGTAAAAATTTTCCCCAGGACTTGCATTTTCGGGGAAATTTTCACGTAAATATTTTATTATTAATTATTTTAAATATATTTTCGGACTTGTATGAACTCATACATATTTTTAAAATATTAAACACCTTGTATACATATAATTATTTATTTAATTAGGGTTTAGTATTACTCTAATATTTTATTAATTATTTATTTATTTTATTGTTATTTAATTATTTTTATTTAGTATAAAATTATTAAAATATTAAATTTTATGTGTGTGGTGTATATTTAATGTGTGTAATTTAATATTATTTTATTATATAGTATAAAGTATATATATATACACATTACATATAAAAAAATCAAATTTTAGAAAATTACAAAACTGCCCCGAGCCTCCTGCTTCCCTTCGCCGTCCGGATGCCTGTCATGCTGTTTCCTCATTGTTGGTGTGCCGTCCGGTGTGCCACCACCTTCCCCAGCCTCTTTCGTCGCCTGTGGTAGCCATTTACGGCGCTTGGACGTCGGTTTTGGCCAGAGAAGCCGAAACTTTAGCCACCGTCGATCACGTCGATTCCGACCATCGTTTTTGACACCGCTGGTCTCTTTCTTCTCCTTGAGCTCCGGTGAGTGTGATTCTAGCTTTGGTTTGAGCTGAAATGGTCTAGAATTGCTTAGGTTTCGATTTTTCAATTTCGGCCATATTAGGGTTTTTGATTTTTTTGAGCTTCGAATTGATTGATTCATGAAAACTCCCTTCACAAATGTTGATCCTAGTAGCTTAATCTACATGTATGAATTTTTTTGGAATTTTTGGAGATTTTTTGTATTTTTGGGTATTTTTGAATATTTTAATATTATTTTCTAATTTTCGGAAATTAATTATTTAAATTATGAAATTGGGGTTTATGGTTAAATCAGGTGTTGAAATGAATTATAGGAATTTATTTGGAATTTTTATGAATTTCTAAGTATTTATTTTGAATTATTGAAGTTTATGGAATTTTGGGAAAATTAGGTTAAATGTGTTTTTATTTGAAATTAATTGGTTAAATGAGTTTAATTATTAATATTATTGATAAATATGTTGAGAAAATTAATTTTGGATAATTTTATAATTTTTGGTGAATTTTTGAAGTAATTTTGGTATATTTATATATATAGGGGTATTTTGGTAATTTTTATCCTAAATTGGCTAAAAATGTAATTTAATTGGTTTTAATAGTTATTTAAGGTATAAAAATTATTTCTAAAAATTATTCGGTATTTTTAACTAATTAAAACTATTTTTCGTGAATTATTTTCAATTATATATATAATATACGATTTTTCTAATAAAATGAGTTTTTATCGATTTTTACAGTGTTTAAAGGGTAATTATGTAATTTCTACATATAAAATGTATTTCTATGTTGTAAGGATATTTTTGGTATTTCTGAAATTATTCTGTGTTTGTGGACCCCGATCGGTGGACTGTAGTTTGGAGTCCGACCGTGGGATTTTAATTATGCCTTTGTGTAGTTTTTCGAAGTGTATTTTCTTGTAGGGTCGGCTCTACTCTTTTGAGTAGAGAGATGTCCGTTTTACAGGGGAGGTTCTACCAAATTTTTGATAGAATTCTCATAAACGTGATATCCAGTCGAACCCTAATTTTTGATTCTGTGTTTAATACTCTAGATCGAATTCTAGGATTTCTGTTAGGTTTATTCTGATGTCGATTATTTATTGCTTGTTTAGTTGCACCGAGATCGAGGGCTAGTGGACCAGGCCCGTCGGACCCGTCTCGTGGAGCGCACTAGGTGAGTTACTATACTATATATATATGCTTAGGATGCATGATTTAGAAATATATGTTTTATTTTGATTAAAATGCATAAATAATGTGATTTGTATTTAAGTATATTTTTGGTTTATTTTTGGTATATAATAAATTGTATACATGTTTTGTTAATAAAATATATTTAAAATGTTTTTTAAATATATTTCTAGTTTAATTTATAATTCGATTGGATTTATTTGACGTATATATACTCGAAATATACCTGGTTTACTTTTGGTATATTTCTAGTATATATATGGTTTATGTTGATATTTTATTGAACTTCATGCATCATTTATTTTTGTGAATGAATGTTTTACATTATTAATGATGAAGGATATCGATAGAACATGCTACCTAGTGGGCAACACTAGGACCGAGTACGTACCGGTACGCCTATAGTATTTAGGCTATATTACTAACCTATTTATGGATATTGATTGATGTGATTATTGATATGAGTAAGATGTGTTTTGGGTGTGATTGCTGGAGCTCGGTTGACCAAGTTTCTCGGGGCCAATCACACTGGCAGTCAGACTGCTGGAGCTTGGTTGACTTAGTGTCTCAGGGCCAGTCTACTGTCCAAATGGATTAAGTGGATATATTTGGATTCAGTGAGCCTGTATGGCTAGAGTGTTGTCTAACACTGTTTTTGAGGTTGCGATATTCTAGGGTTCTATGTGATCCTTTATAAACTGTGATTTTCAATA
Source organism: Mallotus nudiflorus (assembly GCA_947683625.1). Taxonomy (NCBI): domain Eukaryota; kingdom Viridiplantae; phylum Streptophyta; class Magnoliopsida; order Malpighiales; family Euphorbiaceae; genus Mallotus; species Mallotus nudiflorus. Next base: position 1,743,502 of record CANTUR010000172.1, read on the forward strand.
CAAATATATAAAAATGATTTTTCTGCATCTGTGTGAATTTGCATGTATATACTTACATATTATATATATACTGTTGACTGTATGCATTGTCACTTAGTGTGTATGTATATATATTATAGTAATTCACTCAGTGAGGTCTGACTCGCCTTCGTTGACAATTTTTCAAGAGAGTCAACATCTTCAGACCTCAGTAGCAAGCCTATACGCCGGATTTCTTCCACCCCGACTTCTTTATGTAAACTGCTTACTTGAGTCTTATTTTTATAATCTAGACACTGCAGTAGTTGTGAATTAAAGTGTGGGATTTTATGTATTTTATTTAAAGAGATGTATTATATTGAAACTGGATTTGTACTGAAAGATTTTATATATGTGACGAGTTAAGATTTGATTTAAATCCAGTGATGAGAATGTTATTATTATATTTATGATTTTTATTTCCGCTGCATATATATATTATTGTTATTGTTATTATTGCATGTTTTATTTTATTTTTAGGCTTGCTACGGGTTCCGGATTCGAAAGAATTCCCGTTCCCTAGCGCCGGTCATGGCCCCTATTTTGGGTCGTGACAATCATGATTGTGAATATAATATGCTAGAGCAAATTGAGCATGTTGACTTTATTGGCATTGAGGAAATTTTTTATTCTCATATTCCTTTAATTTTAAATTTGAAGGAATTACAAATTGATCAGGAATTTATGATGTTCTATGCATTTATGAGCAAAATTCTTTTGCTATATTTTGGCAAATTCGAGGGCAATTTTCTCTACGTTGGAGGGAATGATGCGGGGCAACAAGTTTTGGAGTTATTGGAATGGGTCTATGGAACAATGGATAGAATACATACATTTTTAATAATAATAATAATAATAATATTATTATTATTATTATTATTATTAGGATTTAATTTTTTATTTTTTTAATTTAGTATTGATTAGAAATTAACTTTCCTATATTGTTAGGAATTTGATTCCCTACCTTAACTAGAATTATTTTTATTTTTATTTCCTAATAAAAATTAGGGTTAGTGGGTTTGTGTCACCCTATAAATATGTAAGTTTTAGGGTTGTATGGGAAATTTTTGTTGAATTGATTATTTATATTATTATTTTCCCAAATTCGGTATTCTTGTGAATCAATGAATTCTTGGTTGCCTATTTCCTGGTATTTGTACGCAAATCAATAGGTTGTAGAAGATTAGTGTTTGGTAGTCATGCATGATTCAATGAACATTAATTCCCTTTTATCACTCTTCCGTTGTGTCACCTATCAATATTTTAGTCCCTAAGAGACTCAAACACACTTAGATGGTAACCCATCTAAGATGTTACTCCCCCTAAGTGGTCATACACATTTAGGTAGTAACCCATCTGTAATATCCTGAGTTTTTAAATAATTTTAAACTACATCAGGATATACAATGTAATAATTTTTATATATATTTATGATTATTTAATGAGTTTGTTATTTATTAAAGTCATTTTTTAATTATTTTTAAGTCCTTTACGTAAAATTTTTCTGAAAATTTTATTTTCGGTGAAATTAAAACGTAAATAATTAAATATTAATTATTTTAAATGATTTTATGAATTTTCATGAGTTCATGCATGATTTTAAAATGTCGATAAAATACATATACGTACATGCATTTAAATTAAATCAATGTTATTTAATTAAATTAAATTACAATATATAGTTTTAATATTAATTAATTAAATGTGTGTATATATGTAAATGTGTATATATATTATTATTAAAGTGTGTGGTGGACATTTATTGTGTGTGATAATTTATATATTAAAATAATATAAGTTAGATATATATATATATATATATATATATATATATATATATATATATATATATACTATATATATATATACACACACATATAATATTATAACTAAAAATAAAGTTTGAAATAATTACAGAATTGCCATTTTCCTCTTCTCCTTCCTCCCGATCGACTTCTTCCCTATCTCTGGCTTCTACAACGTCGATCCCTCACTGTTACTGTGCCATCCGGTGAGCCACCTCCCTTGCCAACCATTTTTTACGTCCTAAGCTCCCTTCTCCGGCGTGTTTTGGCCGAAATTACAAAGAGTTGCCAGTGCCATTAACGTCAACCAAGCACTTTTCGGCCACCGTTTCGAGCCCCACTGGTTTCTATCTCTTCCTTAAGCTCCGGTGAGTCCATTTCCAAGCTTTGTTTCACTTGAAATGGTCTAGATTTCCCTAGGTTTCGATTTTACAATTTCGATTTTACATTGATCCTAGTAGCTTAATCTAGCTATGTGAATTATTGTAGAATTTTTGGAAATTATTTTGATTTTTATGAATTTTTAATTATTTTATTAATATTTTCTAATTTTTGAAAATTAATTAATTAAATTTTGAAATTATGATTTATGGTGTTTATAGGTGTTAAAATGAATTTTAGAAATTTATTTGTAATTTTTGTGATTTTTATGTAATTATTTTGAATTTATTTAGTTTATGTAATTTTGGGGAAAATTAGGTTAATTATGTGTTTTATTGAAATTAATTGGTTAATTGAGTATATTTGTTGATATTATTGAATTATATGTTGAGAAATTAATTTTTGAGTAATTATACTATTTTTGGTGAATTTTTGAACATTTATAGTTAATTTATATATAATAGGGGGTATTTTGGTAATTTGACTCTAAATTGGCTAAAAATATAATTAAATTGGTTTTAATATTTATTTAAGGTATAAAATGATTTCGATAAATTATTTAGTATTTTTAACTAATTAAAACTATTTTTCGTAAATTATTTTTAAATTATATATAATATACTATTTTTTAAAAATAAATGAGTTTTTATTGATTTTTAATATGTTTTAGGGTTAGTTATGTAATTTGGATTTATAAAATGCATTTTGGTTAATTTTTATGAATTTATCAAGAATTTTTTATTTTTAATAATATTTTATTAAAATTAAGGTTTTATTTAATTATCGGTTAAATAATTATTTTCAGCGTTTAAATATTTAATTTGCTATATTTTCAGTATTAAAGGGTATTTTTGGTATTTTTTTTGTATTCTGTATTATCTAGTGAATTGTGGACCTTGGTCGGTGGATTGTAGTTTGGGAGTCTGACCGAGGGGTTGTGAAACTATTTTATTCGAAGTGTGTTTCTTTGTAGGACTGACGCTACTCTTTGAATAGAGTGATGTCCCTTTTACATGGGAGGTTCTATCGAATTTTTGGTAGAATTCTCATAAAACGTGATATCATGTCGAATTCTTATTCTAATTCTGTGTTTAAGATTCTAGATCGAGTCTTTAGAATTTCCAATAGATTTATTCTAATTTCGTGTTGTCATTTGCTTGTTTAGTTACGCCGAGACTGAGGCCTAGTGGACCAGGCCCGTCAGATCTGTCTCGAGGAGTGCAATAACTGTGAGTTGTTATTTTATATATATTTGTTCTAGGATGCATGTTTTTAGAAATGTATGATTTATTTTATAAAGTATGCATAAATGGTTTAATTATTACTTAGGTTTGTTTTTGGTATATTTTGGTATATTTTAAATTAAATGCATGTTTTATTAATGAATTATTCTTAAAATGTTTTTAAATGTATTTATAGTTTATTTCTAGTTTGTTTTATAAATAAATTGAATTTATTCGACATATATATACTCGAAATATACTTGGTTTATTTTTGGTATATTTCTAGTATATATATGGTTTTTGTTGCCATTTTAATTAATGTCATGCATCATTTAATTTATGAATGATGGATTTATTTTTAATGAAGGATATCAATAGAACGTGCTACCTAGTGGGCAGTACTAGGACTGAGTACGTACCGGTACAATGATAGATTTTAGGTTGAATTACTAACCTATTTATGGATATTGATTGGATTTGATTATTTAATGTGTGAGATGTGATTTGGGAGTGTGATTGTTGGAGCTCGGTTGAACAAGTGTCTCGGGGCCAATCACAACTGACAGTCAGACTGTTGGAGCTCGGTTGACTTAGTGTTTTGGGGCCAATCTACTGTCCAAATGAAATAAGTGAATTTATTTAGAATAAGTGAGCCTGTATGGCTAGAGTGTTGTCTAACCTGTTTGAGGTTGCGATTTTCTAGGGTTCTATTTGATCCTTCATAAACATATATTATTTATAGTATTTTTATTATTTATATAAAATGGTTTTGCTGCATCTATGTGTTTTTGCCTGTATATATATATTTATTATATATACTATTGAATGTGTGCATTGTCATGTAGTTATGCATGTATATATACTATAACAATTCACTCAGTGAGGTCTGACTCCCCTCCGTTGACTATTTTTCAGGAGAGTCTTCGTCTTCAGACCTCAGTAGCAGACCTTTACGCTGGATTTTTTCCACCTCGGCTTTATTATGTAAATTGCTTACTTGATTTTATTTTTATGATCTAGACACTACAGTAGTTGTAGCCAGATGTGAGACTTATATATTATGTGTGTATGAAATATGTATTTTAAAGTTTTACATTAAAAGAGATTATTTATATGAGATGGATTTGTATTATTAAATCTATTGGTGGATTATAATTTTATTATACTTTTGAGATTTATTTCCGCTGCAAGTTATTTTATTTATGTTATTATTATTATTGCATATTTTTATTTTATTTTCTTTTTAAGGCTTGCTACGGGTTTTGGATTTGAAAGAATTCCCATTCCCTAGCGCTGGTCATGGCCCCCCTATTTTGGGTCGTGACACCATCTAATATGTTACTTCTCCTAAATGTTCATGTCATACACGCGTATAGAGATATCAATAACATTTTAAGCTCTTTAGTGCTAACCCATCCAATATGTTAGTCCCTTAAAAGCATTAAACACATTTAGATGGTAACCCATCCAATATGTTACTCCTTCTAAATGTTTATATCATACATGTGTGTAGATATCTCATATATCAACCATAACATGAGTGTGCATCATTATCATTAAGCAATACATATTTTTGCACTCTTATTTATCAACTCATATTAAAATATAATATATGTTCCCATCCTTCATTGACAAATAAGATTTAGAATAACTTTTGCAAAATATAATCAAAATTATTCACAATAACCATATCAATTTCAAGTATTAAGCCAAGTCCTAAAGAAATACATATTTATATGTACATATTATATGAAAATTGTTATCATAACATTGTTAATTAATAATCTACTCACCTTATCAAAGCAAAATTTACACACCAAAATAAGGAAATTCTTGAAGAGTACTACATGCTTGAGCCTCCCCGATTTGATCTCTCCAAGATATCACGCCTTACTCTACCATCTTCTAATATCAAACTTCATAACCTCAAAACTACAACCAAAATCTAAATACAAGAATGATTATGAAGTGCATATGCCATGCTTTATGATGCAAGTTATGCAATGTTATAACCCGTATTTATTTAATTATTAAGTTAATTAAGGATTTAAAGTGTGAGTTTTAAATATTATTTCTATTGAATTTATTGTCAAATAATTTTTTAAGGTGTATATAAATATATATGTTGATGAGTATGTGTATAAATATTTTGGGAGGAATTCAGATTTTAAAATATCATATTATTATTATTATTCTAAAAATCATTATTTTGTACAATTATTTTTTTAAAAAGGATAAAAGACAATTTCTTCTCCCTCCATTTCTTTTTCTTTTCCTTCCTCTTCTCTTTCCTTCTTCCCTTCTCCACCCGACACCACCACTAACCACCACCACCATCATTACGCCAATTAGCTACCATGCTACCGCCACCACCTGATGATGCCAGCAGCTCTAGCCACTAGCGATGTCACCCTCTTCTCCTTCCTCTTCTTTCCTCTCGGTGTCGGTTTGCTTTAGAGATTGCCAGCGACGTTTCTGGCCACCTCTAGGCGGACACCACCAGTCTCTTTTGAATGTCCTCCTCATGGGCATTATTTCCCCTCAGTCAATTTATTGATCCGAGCCGGTAACAACTTTGATTTTGAGTAATTGATTTTAGGTTATTTTTAGTTAATTTAGTTAAATTGAGCTTTAATTCAATTTTATTAGATATAGTTACCTTGAGATGAAATGATTTAGAGGTTGTGATCTTACTTACTAATGATTTTTATTTAATTTTTTAAATTTTTCGGGCATTGGGTACTTTCATGTCATTATTTCGGACAATCTGGGGTGAGAAAATTTTTATATTTTTAATAAATTCTATATATTTATAGATTAAACTTTGTGAAGAAAGTTTTATGAAATTATGTATGGAATTTGAGATATGAATTTTTGAAGATTATGTTTAAAAGTGTATTTTTGAGAAATTAGTAGAAATTGATAAAATTATTTGATTTTATTTAAATTATTGTTAATTATGTTGTTTTAGACTATTTTTAAATAGTAAAAGTACAAAAATAATTTATATATATTTTTTTCAATTATTAGTAATTTTGGGAAATTGAATAAATAATAAATTTATTTATTATTTTTTAACCTAAATGAGTCTTTTATTACTTTTGTGATATTAATAAGTGGTTTTAATTATTATTTAAAATTTATGTTAATTTAATTGTAAAATGAAAATTTTATGCCATTAATGGATTTTATTAGCAAAATATTATTTATAACAAGAACTTTATTATTTATTTGGAAAATCAATTACCTTTATATTTTTATTATATAAATAAAATTAAATTGTGTTAGTAAATTGAATTTGATGATATATTGAACATGCGAGATAAATTATATTATTTTATATTTGTTGTTGTTTTTGGTCTCAGTTGGGAGTGAATTGTAGTTCGGGGGCTCAACTCGATATGCTAAGCTTTGGAATATTTTGAAGCATGTTTGCATGTAGGAACAACTCTACTTTTAGTAAAGGGATGCCTGTTTTACAAAGGAGGCTCTGTCGAATTTTTGATAAATTTATCGTAAAAAGTGACATCGGTCTATGTTAAATATTGAGTTTTTTTAAGTTGTATCTTAGATCGAGTCTTTTCTCATAAATCTAGAATTGTTTAAGGTTAAGGCTATTCGAGTTAGTATAGAGGAGCACATTCTACTTGTGAGATATTATTATATGTATGCATTGCATGTAAAAAATATTATTGATATTCATATTTTTAATCAATATGAATTTTATTATACTATGTTGCATTAAATGTTAATTATTATTGTTATTATATATATGTTTGTATATATATAAAGGTAAAAAATTTATTTTTGTAATTTGGATGTTGCTTATATTTAATATGATTTTATTATTTTATTTATGAAATGTTATTTTAAAGGATAGTTGTAGAACGTGTTACCTAGTGGGCTAAATTAGGACTGTTGTGCAACAATACACTAGATGTTAGGCTATAAATTTTTTATTAATATGAGATTATATGATTTGAGATATGGAAATAATTGATTATTGAGATTTATGGTTAGAGAGTGGTGTGACTACCGAAGCTCGGTTGACCTAGTGCCTTGGGGCTAGTCATTCCGGCAGTTAGATTGCGGAAGCTTGGTTGACTTAGTATCTCGGGGCCAGTCCATTATCAAATTAGAAATGAGGAATATTCTTGGATTTAAGCGGCCTATTGGCTAGTGAGGTTCAGTGATTAAGGTAGCCAAAATTTTAGGGTTTTGTCCAATCCTCCATTTAATTTCCATTGGTGTATTGATATAAAAATTATTTTTAATCGTTTGCTTGAAATGTTATATAAATTACATATAAATACATATAAATATAAATATATGAATACTATATTAATGCTTGATTGCTTGTATGCTTAGGTTGCATGTATATATATAATAATAATTCACTCAGTCCTTAATTATTTTTTTAGGACTTATCTCATCAGATCTCTCATAATAGTTCTCTTCACCAAACTCTTTCTTCTTCGGTTGATTTATGTAAAATTTAAACTACCTTTTTCTTATATTTTATTAAATGTTGTAGTAGTAGTTTGTACTTGTAGTAGTATGTATTTGTTGTAGTTTATGATAATGTTAATAGTGGTTGTGTACTTGTTTGTTGTAAAAATATTTTATTGAGATATTATTTATGGAATTCTTTATATCATGAAAAATTTTAATTATGAGGTAAATTTTGTGTTAATGTTTGGTGTGAAGTTATAGTTTAGGCTTGCTACGGGTTTTGGATTCTTGTGAATTCCCATTCCTTAGTGCCATTTATGACTCCTAGGTTTGGTTCATGACAAAGTTGGTATTAGAGCCTAGGTTTAGGTTTGTATGACTTAGGTTGCTAAAGTTTGAGTTTTCTTTGAAACTACTACAACAATTAGGTTTGATTATGTCTTTGAAAAGTTTTCTTTGCTTTGAAATTCTACATAACTATTAGGATGTCTATTTTTTTAACTGAATTGTATATTGTATGTTTTATATCTGTTCTTTCTAGAATGTGGCGATCGTGAGTCACTTTATCGGTCGATGAAGCCGATTAATAGAGAGTATTACCAGAATGAGGTTCTACCCCTTAAATCGCTAGCTAGGCGTAGGGGTAGAGGTAGAGATAGACCTAGAGGACAACAAGTCATTATAGATAGCAAGAGCTGCAGGATAAATATACATATAGGCTAGGAATTTGAGCAAGTTGCTTATGCACCAGGAGTTCGGGTAAGGTGCAACAGCTATATCCCAAACTATGCCGCATATGTAGCCTTTATATCAACAAAGAGTTCAAGGTATGCCAGACCTTAAGGCAATTTTATTCGATGCCAAAGTCGATAGGATTTCCTTTGATGGACTTCAGACCCGCTTGATTTTCTTCATTTAATTGAGTTGAGCACTTAGACTGCATACACTGAGTATCAGAGGAATTCAAGTTTGTGGGTGATAAGAGTTCTACACCTTAGAATCTTATTTCTATTATTATTGCAAGGAAGATATTGAGAAAAGGGGTGTCAAGGTGTCACGACCGCAAATCGAGAGTCATGACCGGCGCTAGGGAATAGGAATTCTTCGAATTTGGAATCTATAGCAAGCCTTAAAAAAATAAAAGCATGCAATAAATAAATAGAAATACACCAGAATTAAAATTGAAATCGATATAAAAAAATACTTATGTCATATCATAAAATAAAAAATATTTCATACAATATTCAGAGAAAGGTCTCTGACATTTAAAACAACATTCTATCGATACAAAATACTACTACTGTAGTTTTCTAAAATACAATAAAATTTAGATAAGCAATTTACATAAACTAGCCAGGGCTGAAGAAGTCCGATGTATGGGCCTACTACTGAAGTCTGAAGAAGAAGAATATCCTGAAAAATAAACAACTGAGGGGAGTTAGACTTCACTAAGTAAATTATTATATTATATATACATGCACCTCCTAATGTCATATGCAATCAAGCATTAGTATATATAATAAATATATACAGATAGACATTTCACACTGATGCTAAAAGCACTTTATGTATAATAAATGTTGAAAAATGTTTATTTTAATGAAAGATCAAATAGAACCCTAATTATACGCAACCTCAATCAAAATATCTCTCTAACCATATAGGCTCACTTAATTCCAAATTAATTCTCTTATTCCATTTAGATAGTAGATTGGTCCCGAGACATTAAGTCAATTGAGCTCCGGCAGTCTCACTGTCAGTGTGACTGGCCCTAAGACACTAGGTCAACCGAGCTCTCATAATCACACTACTCAATCACATCAATCTAAAAATCAATCAATCAATCAAATAAATGTCACCTCAAATGATTTCATAACTCATTCCCTAAAATCTATCGCACTGGTAAATATACAGTCCTAGTGCTGCCCACTAGGTAACACGTTCTATTGATATCTTTCAAATAAAGTTGAATATACATATGGGAAATAAATAATGCATAATTAAACATAAATAACATTCATAACAACGAAATAAACCATATATATACCAGAAATATACCGAATATAAACCATGAATATACCAAAAATATTCTAAGCGTATAATGAAAATATAATAAGCATATATATTGAAATATACCAAAAATATACTGAAAATATACGTAACATATGCTAAAACATTTAGTAAAACAATTCATGTATAAATACATATTAAAAACATGAATACTCCATATCATGCATCCTATATGCAATGTATATATAAAATAATAACTCAAAATTCTGTGCTCCTCAAGATTGGCTTGACGGATCCGGTCTGATAAGCCTCGGTCTCGGTGTAACTAGAAAATAAACATAATAACCAATTAGAATAAATTCCTAACTTATACTTCTAAAAACTCGGACAAATACGAAATTCAGAATCGACCCTATGTCACATTTTATAAGAATTCTATCGAAAATTTGGTAGAACCTCTTCTGCAAAACTGACATCTCTCTACTAAAAAGTAAAGCTGATCCTACAAGAAAAATACACTTCTAACACAAATTGCACAACACCTCGAGTGTGGACCCCGAATTGCACAATTTCTAAACCGAGGTTCACAATTCTCCAAAAATACAAATAAAATAATAAATATACTAAAAATCATTAAATTTCATAAATATCCTCAAAATACCAAAATATAATATATTTAAAACATTAAAACACTAAATACAATTATTTTCACAATAATTAAATAAAAATCTCAAATAATAATATAATATTAATAAAAATCCAATTTTTCAATATAAAATAGTAAAAATTCACTTTTATATATTCAAATAGCTTAAATAGTTTAAATATATATATTAAAAGTAATTAAAAATCCATTTATCACCAAAATATTAAATAATATATTATTTGAATATAATTTTTGAAAATTAGTATTAATTAGTTAAAAATATTAAATAATTTATAAAAATCATTTATATACCCTATATAATTCTAAAATCATATAAAACATATTATTTAGCTAGAATTATCACAAAATTACACAATTAACTCAATAATACAAAATATACATAATATAATTAATATTGTCAAAAATTATATAAATTCACCAAAAATTATTTTAAATATTCTAAAATTATTAACTCAAATTACAAACACTAATTTAACTAAATTCTCATTAAAACAAATTAATTAACATAATTATCAAAAATTCAATATTTAATATTAAAATAATAAAAAAATTAACCAAAATTCAAATTAATTCAAAAAATTCACAAAAAATATATTTGAGAAGCTTGAGCTACAGAGAATAACATTTGTGAAGCAAGTTTGCAAGAATCAAACCTAATCAAGTTAAAAAAAAATCAAAAACCCTAAAACACATAAACTAAAAAATAAAGATATCTAAAAATCTATAGGATTTGAGCTTAAACGGAGCTTGGAAATGGACTCATCAAATCAAGGATGTTCAAAAGAGACCAGTTGGAGGAGCTGAGGTGGCCAAAATCCTCACTGGCATTGAAGGAGCTCACTTTCGGCCTTTTCTGAATCTGGCGATTCCAGGCGGCTTCCTGGCAAGTTGAAGGCGGCGAGCAGTAGTTGAAGGAAGAAGGAAGTGGTGATGGTCGATGGTGGTAACTGGGTAGTTGGAAGGTGAGTGATCAAGAGAGAGAAGAAGAAGAAGAAAAAAAAGAGAGGGAGAAGTTTGACTCAACATTTTCTACTTTTTGACCTTTGTTATTTATGAAATTACCATAATAATAATAATAATAATAATAATAATAATAATAATATAATAATAATAATAATAATAATAATAATAATAATAATAATAATATTATTATTATTATTATTATTATTATTATTAATCCTATGTAAAATAAATTATTTTACGTAAATAATTTCTTAGAATAAAATACATAAATAATATTAGCAATTAACGATAATAATATACAAATAAAATTTAAAATTATTAACACTGTATTTCTCAAAATAATATTATTTTATTTAAAATACTGGGTCTTTACAATCTTCCCTCCTTATAAAAATTCATCCTTGAATTAAAAGAAAAAGAACAGAAACAATAATCATCAAGGAAAGAGATAAGGATAAGAAGCTTGCATCTCTGCTTCAGTCTCCTAAGTATACTCCTCTACGTTGTTGCTTCGCCACAATACCTTGACCATCGGAATATACTTCGAATGCAACTAATGAACTTGATAATCAACAATTGCAACAGGTTCCTTCTCAAACCTCAGGTCTTCATTCACTTCCATACTATCAAGCTGCAACATGTGTGAAGGGTTTGAAATATACTTCCTTAACATTGAGATATGGAACATTGGATGCACTTGAGACAAATTCATAGGCAAAGCCAACTGCTATGCAACCATGCCCACTCTCTTTAGAATCTCAAACAGTCCAATATATCTCGGTGCTAGCTTGCCCTTCTTGCCAAATCTCATCACACCCTTCATCGAAGACACCTTTAGAAACACATAGTCTCCAACTTGGAATTCCATATCTCTACGTCTCGGATCCGTATAGCTCTTATGTCTGCTAACTGTAGTCTCTAGTCTCTTTTTAATCATAGCAACCTTCTCAGCGGCATCCTGCACCATCTGAGGTCCAGTCAATGCTCTCTCCCAATCCCATCCCAACTAAGAGGGGATCTACACTTTCTTCCATACAAAGCCTCATATGGTGCCATCCCAATACTGCTATGGTACTTTTTATTATATGCAAACTCCACAAGCAGAAAATGATCATCCTAGCTACCTCTTAGATCCAATACACATATCCTCAACACAACTTCCAGTGTTTGGATCATCCTCTCAGACTGACCATCTGTCTGAGGGTGAAAAGCAGTACTGAAATCAAGCTTAGTGCCCATCGCTTCTTGCAACTTCTATAAAAAAAGAGAGGTAAACATTGAACCTCTATCATATACAATGGACATAGGTACTCCGTGAAGGGACATAATAGCTTAACATATAGCTTCGCTAATCTAGCTACAAAATAAGTGGCTTTCATAGGTAAGAAATGAATAAACTTGGTTAACCTATCCACAATCACCCAGTTGGAGTCATATCCATCCTTAGAATGAGGTAAACCAACCATAAAATCCATCGCGATTCTCTCCTATTTCCACTCAAGAATAGGAAGTGGTTGAAGCTTCCTAGAAGGCTTTTGATGTTCAGCTTTCACTTATTGACAAGTCAAATATTTAGCAACAAAATTAGCTACATTCTTCTTTAGTCCATCCCACCAGTACAAATCTCTGATACTATGGTACATCTTAGTGACACCTAGATGTATGCTGTAGGCTGTAGAATGTGCTTCCTCAAGGATCTCTTCTCTCAAATTATCCACATTAGGAACACATAACCTACTACTAATCCACAAAACACCTTCATCATTGAGTGTAAAATCAGTGAACTTCCCTGCACGAATATTCTCTACAAGCTCTGTTAGAATAGGATCTCGGCCCTGAGTTGTCTTAATCCTATCTCTCAACACATATCAAACTCTGAACTGAGCTAAAAGTCCACTAGATCAACTCATCTTCATCATCAAACCTTGAACCATTAACTAGTGTAATTCTTGGATCAACGGTCTCCTCTTTACACTGATGTGAGCAAGACTACTTAAGGACTTCCTACACAAGGCATCTGCTACCACATTAGCCTTGTCTGGATGATAAAGGATCTCATAATCATAATCCTTCATGAACTTTAACCATCTCCTCTACCTCAGATTTAAATCTCTCTGCTAAAAAATGTACTTAAGGCTCTTATGATTTGTAAAAATCTCACAAGTCACCCCATACAAATAATGTCTCTAAATCTTGAGAGCATAGATCACTGCAACCATCTTTAGATCATGGGTAGGATAATTGTGTTTATGCTTCTTCAACTGCCTTAAAGCATAAGCTATCACCCTACCATTCTGCATCAATACACAACCTAGGCCAACTCTAGAGGCAACACAATACATAATGAACTTATCTACTCCATTAGGCAAAGCCAAAACTGGAGCTATGGTTAACTTCTCCTTTAACAACTGGAAATTATTCTCATAAGCATCTGACCACTCAAACTTCATATTCTTCTGAGTCAAGCGAGTCATAGGAGCTACAATTCTAGGAAAATCCTATACAAATCTCCTATAATACCCAGTTAAACCTAAAAAACTATGAATCTTAGTGACTGTCGTCGATTTAGGCCATTTAGAAACTTCCTCAATCTTCTGTAGATCAACCTGGATACCATCTTTAGATACTATGTTTCCAAGGAATGCAACACTCTCTAACTAAAAATCACACTTCGAGAATTTAGCATAAAGCTGATGTTCTCTCAGTGTCTGCAGTACAGTCCTCAAGTGATATATATGCTCCTCCATACTCTTTGAATACACTAGTATATCATCAATGAAGACAACCATAAACTGATTTATAAATGGTCTGAATACCCTATTCATCAGATCCATAAAAGCAATTGATGCATTAGTCAACCCAAATGACATCACCAGAAACTCATAGTGGCCATATCGAGTGCGAAATGCCATTTTAGGAACATCAGCTTCACTAATCCGCAACTGATGATAACCCAACCTTAAGTCAATCTTAGAAAAGAACTGTGCACCCTGAAGCTAATCGCACAAATCATCTATCATTGGGAGAGGATACTTGTTCTTCACTGTCACCTTATTAAGCTCTTTGTAGTTTATGCACAGTCTCAGGGTACCATCCTTCTTCCTCATAAATAAAACTGGTGCACTCTAAGGAGAAACAGTAGGTCTGATAAAACCCTTATCTAGCAATTCTTACAACTGCTCCTTCAACTCTTTCAACTCTACAAGAGCCATTATGTAGGGTGGCATCGAAATAGGAGTAGTGCCTAAAGCCACATCTATATAAAACTCAATCTCTCTATGAGGTGATAACCCTGGCAACTCCTCAGGAAAAACATCATGAAACTCATAGGCAACATAAACATTTGTGAGTGATAACTTTTCCACTGAAGTATCCCTAACTAATGCCAAATATCCCTGACAACCATTTCTCAACATCTTCCTAGCCATGATAGTAGAGATGAGATTTTGAGGTGCAAAACTCTTATCACCAACAAACTTAAATTCTTCTTCATATGGAATTTTGAAAATCACCTCTTTACTCTGACAATCCATAATAGCATAGTATAAAGATAACCAATCCATACCCAAAATCACATCGAACTCCATCACATCTAACAATACCAATTATGCTGGCAATTCTCTACCTCCAATAAACACTAGACAACTAGAAAGAACAACGTCAATGTCCAACGAATTTCTTAGAGGAGTGGTGAAAAAAAAAAGGAAAAGCCATCGTTGAAGCTTGCCAATATGACTTTGAAGCAAAAATAGGAGATACGAAGGAATGTGTGGCACCCGGATCAAACAAAACCTAAGCATCCAAGAAACAAATAGGAATAATACCTACCACAATGACATTAGATTCCTGAGCATCCTGCTGAGTGAGGTGGAAAACCCTAGCTTGACCTCAACCTCCCTACTGACTGGTAGAAGCCTAGCGAAAACCTCTAGCACCTCCTCTAGTACCTCTACCATGTCCCTGTTGAGTAACAACCTGATTCAAACTCAGGTGCTAAGCTGGAGGCAACCAAAAAGGATCTGGTGCTGCACTGGCAATCAACTACTATAGAAACTACAAAATCTATTGTGGTTGAAAACCAGAATAAGGACATGATCTGGCAAAATATCCCATTTGTCCACATTGAAAACACATTAGCGGCACCATATAACATGGTCCCTGATGGACTCTATCGCATGTCTGATAGGTGTTGGCTGCTAATCCTGAACTTCGACCACTACTACTGCTAGAAGCACTTGACCCAAACCTGATCGGTCTACGCTATCCTCCACGACCATGTCTGCTACTCCTATATACTCTCTGCTGCTGCCTCTGGCTCTGCTATACTGTCCCTCTCTGCTGACTACTCAAACCAATATGAAAGGTCAAATATGGAGTAGTATAAAATCCTCCTGATTGTATACCCAATTGATAGTAATTAGGCATAGCTCCTTGCCTAACTAATCTTAACTCTATCTCCTTAGCCAACTCTATCACCGACTCTAGAGTAAGGCCCGTAGTAGGCATCCCAACAAATGCAAAACTCAAACCAGTGACGTACATAGTAACAGCAAAATATTGATCTCTCATAAGGTCCTCTACATATATGCCGAGTCAAAGAAACTCTTTAGTGTAGTCTTTGACAGATCTATCACCTTTGGTGATGCTCTTCAGCTGAAGTCTGTGACTCATCCGGAGTGGCTCTAGGTAGAATCTCCTTATAAATTCCTCTTTAAACTGAGCCCAAGTCATTGTCATCATATACGGTTGAATCATCTGAATAAACCAATCTAGGGCTGGTCCCTCAACATATAACTTGACAATTATGATTTGCTGGTACTCAGTGTGAGTAGTCTGAGTCCTCGTCTCAATTGCATGCAAGAAATCTAATGGATCTGACATCACATCAAAAGCTATCTGACCAACTCTGGTATAGAATAGTGCTGTCTTAGGGTCAGATATACCCTACTGATAGGCAGGTTGTATCAACAGTACAATTGGAGGTATCTTAGCTTCCTCGTACTCTAGCTCTATAAGTTCCTCATCCTGTAACTCATGTTATCTACGGTGACTGCCGCTCCTCGAGGTCTACCTCTACCTTTACTTCTACACCTAGCTGGCGGCTCAAGAGGTAAAACCTCATCCTAGAAGGACTCATTATCCTCAGCCTCAATGATCGGTGGAGCAATATGCGCTCGCCTCCTCATTTTGAAAAGACAAGGCAAAGGAACTTAGACAAATTAGACAATCTAAGGATTACACGGAATACTAAATCAAAAAAAACTTATCGAAGACATAATCGAACCTAAATAAACTATAGTAGTTTCAAAGAAAATAAGACTCTGAAAACCTAGGTCCACAACATTAATAAACTAGGGCTCTAATACCAACTTTGTCACAACCCAAACCGGGAGTCATGACCGACGCTAGAGAACAGGAATTCTTTTGAATCCCAAACTTGTGGCAAGCCTTAAAAAAAATAAAAGCATGCAATAAATAAATAGAAATACATTAGAATTAAAATTGAAATAGATATAAAAAAATAAATACTTATGTCATATTATAAAATAAAAAATATTTCATACAATATTCAGAGAAAGGTCTCTGACATTAAAAACAACATTCTACAAATATAAAAAACTACTACTATAGTTTTCTAGAATACAATAAAAGTCAGATAACCAATTTACATAAACTAGCTGGGGCTGAAGAAGTCCAGCGTATGGGCCTACTATTGAGGTCTTAAGAAGAAGAATCTCCTGAAAAAAAAATTGAGAGGAGTCAGACCTCACTGAGTGAATTATTATATTATATATACATGCACCTCCTAATGTCATATGTAATCAAGCATCAGTATATATAATAAATATATACAAGCATTTCACACAGATGCTGAAAGCACTTTATATATAATAAATGATGAAAAATGTTTATTTTAATAAAAGATCAAATAGAACCCAAATTATACGCAACCTCAATCAAAATATCTCTCTAGCCATATAGGCTCACTTAATTCCAAATTAATTCTTTTATTCCATTTAGACAGCAGATTGGCCTCGAGACACTAAGTCAACCGAGCTCTAGTAGTCTCACTATCAGTGTGACTGGCCCTGGACACTAGGTCAACCGAGCTTTTGCAATCACACTACTCAATCACATTAATCTCAAAATCATTCAATCAATCAAATAAATATCACCTCAAATGATTTCATAACTTAATCCCTAAAATCTATTGCATCGGTATGTACACGGTCCTAGTGCTGCCCACTAAGTAGCACAATCTATTGATATCCTTCAAATAAAATTGAATATACATATGGGAAATAAATAATGCATAATTAAACATAAATAACATTCATAACAATGAAATAAACTATATATACACCACAAATATGCTGAAAATATACTAAATATATTTCAAGTATATATATGCTACATATAACCAAAATCAACCATAAATATACTGAATATAAACCATGAATATACCAAAAATATTCAAAGTGTATAATGAAAATATAACAAGCATATATATTGAAATATACCAAAGCTATACTAGAAATATACCTAACATACGCTAAAACATTTAGTAAAAAAATTCATGTATAAATACATATTAAAAACATGAATACTCCATATCATGCATCCTATATACAATGTATATATAAAATAATAACTCACAATTCTGCGCTCCTTGAGACTAGCTTGACGGGCTCGGTTTGATAGGCCTTGGTCTCGGCACAACTAGAAAATAAACACAATAACCAATCAGAATAAATTCCTAACTTATACTTCCAAATGAGACTCGATCTAGGAATACAAAAACTCAGACAAATATGAAAATTCAGAATTGACCCGATGTCACATTTTACGAGAATTCTACTGAAAATTCAACAGAACCTCCTTTATAAAATGGACATCTCTTTACTAAAAAGTGGAGTCGATCCTGCGAAAAAAAACACACTTCTAAGACAGATTACACAACACTTCGGGTTGGGACCCCGAACTACATAATTTTCCAACTGAGGTTCACAATTCACCAAAAATACAAATAAAATAATAAATATAATAAAAATCATTAAATTCCATAAATATCCTCAAAATATCAAAATATAATATATTTAAAACATTAAAACAGTAAATACAATTATTTTCACAATAATTAAATAAAAATCTCAAATAATAATATAATATTATAAAAATCCAAATTTTCAATATTTCAATATAAAATAGTAAAAATTCACTTTTATATATATTCAAATAGCTTAAATAGTATATATATATATATATATATATATCCATTTATCACCAAAATAGTAAATAATATATTATTTGAATATAATTTTCAAAAATTAGTATTAATTAGTTAAAAATAGTAAATAATTTATAAAAATCATTTATATACCCTATATAATTCTAAATTCATGTAAAACATATTATTTAGCTATAATTATCACAAAATTACACAATTAACTCAATAATACAAAATATGCATAATATAATTAGTATTCTAAAAAATTATATAAATTCACCAAAAATTATTTTAAATATTCTAAATTATTAACTCAAATTAAAAACACTAATTTAACTAAATTCTCATTAAAACTACTTAATTATCATAATTATCAAAAATTCAATATTTAATATTAAAATAATAAAAAATTAACCAAAATTCAAATTAATTCAAAAAACTAATATTTGAGAAGCTTGAGCTACAACAAAGAACATTTGTGAAGCAAGTTTGTAAGAATCAAACCTAATTAAGTTAAAAAAAAAAATCAAAAACCCTAAAACACATAAAGTAAAATTTGAAGATATCTAAAAATCTAAAGGATTTGAGCTCAAACGGAGCTTGAAAATGGACTCACCATATCAAGGACATTCAAAAGAGACCGGTTGGAGGAGCTGAGGTGGTTGAAATCCTCACTAGCATTGAAAGAGCTCACTTTCGGCCTCTTCTGAATCTGGCGGTTCCAGGCGGCTTCCTAGCAAGCTGAAGGTAGTGAATGGTAGCTAGAGGAAGAGGGAAGTGGTGGTGGTCGGTGGTGGCAGCTGGGCGGTTGGAAGGTGAGTGACCGAGAAGGAGAAGAAGAACAAGAAAAAAAAAAGAGAGGGAGAAGTTTGACCTGACATTTTCTACTTTTTTACCTTTTTTATTAATGAAATTATCAAAATACCCTTCATCAAATTTAATAATAATAATAATAATAATAATAATAATGATGATGTTAACAACAATAACAACAACAACAACAACAACAACAACAACAACAATAATAATAATAATAATAATCCCATGTAAAATAAATTATTTTTACACGTAAATAATTCCTTAGAATAAAATATGTAATAATATTAGAAATTAATGATAATAATATACAAATAAAATTTAAAATTATTAACATTGCATATCTTAAAATAATATTATTTAAAATATTGGGTCTTTACACAAGGACACTTGGCATTGGTCAGGGATACTACAGCAGAACTGACATCCATATCATATGTTCTTATAGCATGTGAGTTTCCAAATGTCTTTCCTAATGAATTACAAGGTTTACCACCTCATAGGGAGATTGAATTTTGCATTAATGTAGTTCCAAGCATAACTCTTATCTCTATGCCACCTTATAGGATGGCTCCTACAAAGCTAAAAGCATTAAAGGAGCAGTTGCAAGATTTGTTGGAGAAGGGTTTTATAGGGCCTAATACTTCTCCTTAGGATGCACTAGTCATGTTTGAGAAGAAGATGGATGGTACTCTAAGACTGTGCATTAATTACAGATAATTGAACAAGGTGACTATTAAGAAAAAGTACGCTCTTTCAAGGATAGATGGTTTATTTGATCAGCTTCAGGATGCATAGTTTTTTCTAAGATCGACTTGAGGTGAGGCTATCATTAACTACGGATCAGTGAAGCCGATATTCCTAAAATGACATTCCATACTAGATATGGCCACTATGAGTTTATGGTGATGTCCTTCAGATTAACCAATGCACCAGCAACCTTTATGGATATGATGAATAGGGTGTTCAGACCATTCTTGGATCAGTTCATGATTTATTTTCATTGATGATTTACTGATGTATTCATAGAGTATGGAAGAGCATGTATATCACTGGAGATTAGTGCTGGAGACACTAAGAGAATAACATCTTTATGCTAAGTTGTCAAAGTGTAATTTTTGACTGGAAAGTTTAGTATTCCTTGGGCATGTAATGTTTGAAGATGACATTCAAGTTGATCCATAGAAGATTGAAGCAGTGTCTAAGTGGCCTAGACTAACAATAGCTATAGAGATTTAAAGTTTATTAGGTTTAGTAGGGTATTATAGGAGGTTTGTTCAGGATTTCTTAAGAATTATAGTGCTTATGACCCACTTAACTTAGAAGAATATGAAGTTTGTATGGTTAGCGCAAATGAGAATAGCTTCCAACTGCGAATAGAAAAATTGAATACAGCTCTAGTATTGACTTTGCTTAATGGAGTAAATAAGTTCACTATGTACTATAATGCTTCTAGAGTTGGCCTAGGTTGTGTGTTGATGTAGAATGGAAGGGTAGTGGCTTATGCTTCTAGGTAGTTGAAGAAGCACAAGTAGAACTATCCTACTCATGACCTAGAGATGGCATCTGTAATCTTTGCTCTTAAGATTTGGAGGCATTATTTGTATGGGGTAACATGTAGAGAGATTTGAATCTCAAACAAAGAAGATGGCTAGAACTTCTAAAGGATTATGACTGTGATATCTTATACCATCCAGGCAAGGCTAATGTGGTAGTAGATGCCTTGAGTAGAAAGTCCTCAAGTAGTCTTGCTCATATCAGTGCGCAGAGGAGACCATTGAACCAAGAAATGCACAAGTTGGTGGATTAAGGGTTAATAATGAAGAGAACCAGGTCAGGAGAATTCTTAGCTTAGTTCAGAATTATATCAGTATTAAGGGATAGGATTAAAGCAGCTAAGAGCTAAGATCTTGATTTGGTTGAGTTTATGGAGAGAGTTCATAAAGGGAAGTTCATTGATTTTAATCTCAATGATGAAAGTGCACTATGGATCAGTAAAAGATTATGTGTTCCTAATGTGGATAAGTTAAAAGAAGAGATATTAGAAGAAGCTCAGTTTATAGTATAGAGTGTACATCCTGGTTCCACTAAGATGTACCATAATATTAAGGATCTTTAGTGGTAGGATGGAATGAAGAAAGATGTAGCTGAATTTATTTCTAAGTGCTTGACTTGTCAACAAGGGAAAGTAAAACATCAGAAGCCTTTTAGGAATCTTCAACCTCTTCTAATTCCTAAGTGGAAATGAGAGAGAGTCATTATGGATTTTGTGATAGGGTTACCTTGTTAAAAGGATGGATACGATTCCATAGGGGTGATAGTGAATAGTTTAACCAAGTCAGCTCACTTTCTGCTAGTTAAAGCTACTTTTTCAGTGGCAATATTGGCTAGCCTATACATTAAGAATATTGTGTATCTTTATGGGTGCTTATTTCTATTATTTTTTTTATAGAGGTTCAATGTTCACTTCTTGATTTTAGTAGAAGTTGCAAGAAGTGATGGGTCCTAGGCTTGATTTTAGTACTACTTTTCATCCTCAGACAGATGGTCAGTTTGATAGAATGATCCAAACACTAAAAGATATGTTAAAAATGTGTGTAATGGATCTTAGAGGTAGTTGGAATGATCATCTGCCATTGGTAAATTTTGCTTATAATAATAACTACCATAGCAGTATTGAGATGGCACTATATAAAGCTTTGTATGGAAGGAAGTGAAGGGAAAATTGGCATCGATATACATAGGGCCTTTTGAGATTTTGGAGAGAGTGGTCATGGTTGCCTATCGATTGGCTTTGCCTCTGAATTTGTTGCAAGTGCATCAAGTGTTTCATGTTTTGATACTTAGGAAGTATATTTCGGATCCTTCACATGTTTACAGCCCTAGAGTGTGAAAGTAAATGAAAATCTGATGTATGAGGAAGAACTAGTTGCGATTGTTGACTATCTAGTTCGACCATTGCGTTCTAAGCAAATTCTAATGGTCAAAGTCTTATGAAGGAACAACAATGTGGAAGAGCACACGTGGGAGGCTAAGGTAGATATGAGGGTGGCATATCATTATCTATTTCCTTGATAAACTTTGAATTCCTTTTTATTTGTTAAAATTCAAGGATGAATTTTTGTAAAGGGGGAAGAGTATTATAACCCATATTTATTTAATTATTAAGTTAATTGAGGATTTAAAGTGTGAGTTTAAAATATTATTTCTATTGAATTTATTGTTAAATAATTATTTAAGTGTGTATATAAATATATATGTTGATGAGAATGTGTATAAATATTTTGGGAAGAATTTAGATTTTACAATATTAGAATATTATTATTATTTTAAAAATCATTATTTTGTACAATTATTTAAAAAAAAAGGTTAAAAAAAATTTTATTTTTTCCCCTTGCTTTTCTTTTTCTTTTCCTTCCTCTTCTCCTTCCTTCTTCCCTTCTCCACTTGACACCACCACCAACCACCGCCACCATCACTACGTCGATCAGCTACCACACCGCTGCCACCACCCGACAATGCCCCTAGTAGCTCCAGCCACTAGTGATGTCACCTCTTCTCCTTCTTCTTCTTTCCTCTCAGTGCTTCTAGCCACCTAAGGCAATGCCACTGGTCTCTTTTGAATGTCCTTTTCCTGGGCATTGTTTCTCCCTCAATCAACTTTGTTAATCTGAGCGAGTAACAATTTTGATATTGAGTAATTGATTTTAGGTTATTTTTAGTTAATTTTGTTAAATTGAGCTCTAATTCGATTTTATTAGATATAGTTACTTTGAGATGAAATGATCTAAAGGTTGTGATCTTTCTTACTATGATTTTTATTTAATTTTTCAAATTTTTGAACATTAGGTACTGTTCACGTCACTATTCCGGACAATCCCGGATCAGAACATTTTTATATTTTTAATAAATTATATATATTATGTAGATTCAATTTGTGAAGAAAGTTTTGTGAAATTATATATAAAATTTGAGATATGAATTTTTAAAGATTATGTTTAGAAGTGTAGTTTTGAGAAATTAGTAGAAATTGGTAAAATTATTTGATTTTATTTAAATTATTTTTAATTATGTTGTTTTAGACTATTTTTAAATAATAAAAGTATAAAAATAATTTTTATATTTATTTTTCAATTATTAGTTAATTAGTAGTAATTTGGGGAAATTAAATGAATAATAAATTTATTTATTATATTTTAACCTAATGAGTCTTTTATTGTTTTGTGATATTGATAAGTGATTTTAATAATTATTTACAATTTATGTTAATTTAATTGTAAAATGAAAATTTTATGCCATTAATGAATTTTATTAGCAAAATATTATTTATAACAAGAATTTTATTATTTATTTGGAAATGAATTACCTTTATATTTTTATTATATAAATAAATTAAATTGTGTTAGTAAATTGAATTTTATGATATATTGAAGATGTGAAAAAAATTATATTCTTTTATATTTATTGTTGTGTTGGTTCTCGATTGGAAATAAATTATAGTTCAAGGGTCCAACTCGAGATGTTGAGTTTTGGAATATTTTAAAGTGTATTTGCGTGTAGGATATCGAATTTTGTTAAATTGTGTCTTAGATTGAGTCTTTCCTTAGAAATGTATAATTATTTAAGGTTAGGATTTTAATCCTAATTATTCTTTTATTATTATTTTTCCTATAGCTGTACTGAGACCAAGGCTAATAGGTCAGGACCATTCAAGTCAGTATAGAGGAGCACACTCCACCTGTGAGTTATTATTATATGCACGTATTGCATGTAGAAAATATTACTAGCATCCATATTTTTAATAGATATGAATTTTTATTATGCTATGTTGCATTAAATGTTAATTGTTATTGTTATTATATATATGTTTGCATATATATAAAGGTGAATTTTTATATTTGTAATTTGGATGCTGCTCATATTTAATATGATTTTATTATTTTATTTATGAAATATTATTTTGGAGGATAATTGTTGAACGTACTATCTAGTGGACTACACTAGGATTGTTGTGTAACAGTACGCTAGATGCTAGATTATAAAATTTTTATTAATATTAGATTATATGATTTGAGATGGAAAAAATTGATTATTGAGATTTTATGATTAGAGAGTGGTGTGACTGTGGAAGCTTAGCTAATCTAATGTTTCAAGGCCAGTCATGATGGTAGTGAGATTGCGGAAGCTCAGTTGACTTAGTGTCTCGGGACAAGTCCACTATCAAATTGGAAAAAGATGAATATCCTTGGATTTAAGGCTAGTGAGGTTCAATGATTGAGGTTGTGAAAATTTTAGGGTTCTGCTATGATTCACCACTTAATTTCCATTAGTGTGCTGATATGAAATTTTTTTTAATATTTGCTTGAAATACATGTATAAATTACATAAATATAAAATATAAATATATAAATACTATATTGATGCTTGATTGCTTGTATGCTTCGATTGCATGTATATATATATAATAATAATTCACTTAGTGAGGTATAAACCCCTCAATTATTTTTTCAGGACTTATCTCGTCAGACCTCTTATAATAGTTCTCTTTGCCGGACTTTTTCTTCTTCGTTTGATTTATGTAAATTTTAAACTACATTTTCCTTGTATTTTATTAGATGCTGCAGTAGTAGTTTGTACTTATAGTGGTTTGTATTTGTTGTAATTTCTAATGATGATGTTAATAGTGGTTGTGTACCTATCTATTGTAAAAATATTTTATAGAGATATTATTTATGAAATTCTTTATATCATGAAAAATTTTAATTATGAGGTAAATTTGTGTTGATGTTTGGTGTGAAGTTGTGGTTTAGGCTTGTTACGAGTTTCAGATTCTTCTAAATTCCCATTTCCTAACGTCGGTGATGACTCCTAGGTTTTGGTAGTGATAAAGTTGGTATCAGAGCCTAGATTTAGGATTGTATGGCCTAGGTTCCTAAAGTTTGAGTTTTTTTTTGAAACTACTATAGCAATTAGGTTTGATTATGTCTTTGAAAAGTTTTGCTTGCTTTAGAAATTCCATATAACTATTAGGATGTCTATTTTTTGTTTGAATTGTATATTGTACGTTTTATTTCTATTTTTTTTTCCAAATGTGGCAAGTGCGAGTCGCTCCACTAGTTGATGAAGCTGATGATGGAGAGTCTTACCAAAATGATGTTCTACCCCTAAACTGCCAGCTAGGCGTATGGGTAGAGGTAGAGATAGACCCATAGGAGCGGCAGGTCACCATAGATAGCAAAAGTTGTAGGATGATGAACCTACAGGCTAGGATTTTGAGGAAGTTGTTTATGCACTAGGATTTTGGTGGGGTGCAGGAGATATACGCTAGGCTCTTTATCAATATGGAGTTTAGGGTATGTCAGACCTAGAGGTGGCTTTATTCTATGCTAGAGTCGATAAGATTCCCTTTTATAGGACTTTGGACCCACTTGACTTTCTTCACGTGATTGAGTCGAGCACTTAGACTGTATACACTGAGTAATAGAGGAATTCAAGTTTGTGGATGATAAGAGTTCTACACCTTAGAATCTTATTTCTGCCATTACGGTAAGGAAGATGTTAAGAAAATGGTGTCAATGATACTTAGCATTAGTTAAGGATGCTACAACAGAACTGACATCCATCTCAGATGTTCCTATAGCATATGAGTTTCCAAATATCTTCCCTAATGAATTGCCAAGTTTACCACCTCACATGTAGATTGTATTCTACATTGATGTGGTTTCAGGCACAGCTCCTATCTCTATACCACCTTATAGGATAGCTCCTGTAGAGTTAAAAGAGTTGGACAAGGTTTTTATAAGACCTAATACTCATACTCTACCCAAGAGCACACGTTCCACTAAGCCAAATTCACACATTCGAATATATATAGAGATCTCAACCCATGCGCACGTGGTCTTAGTAACACCCATCAAATAGCACATTCTACAATTTTCTCCAAATCAATTTAAATTATAAATAAATAAAGTAGAATAAAATAAATTCTATTAAAGCATCTTTTCAAATACTATTTATGATAATAAAATAAATAATCATGCATATGGCAGTATAAATATTTTCGTAGATAAATTCATATAATAAACTTATATGATAAGATAATATTTATTTAAAATAATGCTTATACGATAAGATAAATAAATTCATAAAAATTCTCAAATTTATTAAAATAATGGAATTAGTGAAATTAACTCGATCTAAGACACAATGCTATACAACCTTGAAACTAATATATACCGATGTCATGTTTTACGAGAAATATATCAAAAAATTGACAAAGTCTCCCTTGTAAAATGGACATTTCTCTACTAAAAGTAAAGTTGTTCCTACAAAAAATGACACTCCTATAACTTTCATAACTCAACATCTCGGGTTGGGCCCTTGAACTACACTTTATGCTCAATCGAGAACCAACACAACAACATATATATAAATAAATATAATTTTCTCAAATCACTAATATATCATAAAAATTTAGTTAACCAATATGATTTAATTTATTTATATAACAAAAATATAAAGGAAATTTATTTCCAAATAAATAGTAAAAATTCTAGTTTATAGATAAAATTTCGTTAATGTAATCAAATTTCCCTTTTATAACTAAATTAGCATTAATTATAAATAACTATTTAAATCGCTCAAATATATCATAAAAATAATAAAGGACTCATTTAAGCTTGAAAGCAATAAATAAATTTATTATTCGTTTATTTTTCCAAAATTATTACTAATTAACTAATAATTTGAAATAAATTATAAAAATTATTTTTATACTTTTATTATTTAAATTCAGTCTAAAACATAATAAATTAAAATAAATTTAATTAAAATTAAATAATTACTAATTTCTAATATTTTTCTAAAAATACATTTTTAAACATCGTCTTTAAAAATTTATATCTTAAATTCTGTAAATAATCTCACCAAACTTCTTTCACAAAGTTTAATCTATATAATTCATAGAATTTAATAAAAATATAAAAATGTATGGGTTGGAACTATACTGTAAGAGTAACCCGAGACCCGAAAATCCCAAATTTTTAGAAAATTATAAAAAATTATAAATGGATAGATCTCAACTCAAATTTCATTTTATATAACAACAACTAAAGCTAGATCAACCTAATTAAAGCTCAATTAATTAAAATAAATAAAAAACCTACAATCGAATTACCTCAAATTGAGGTTGTTCCCGGTGATGATTCCTGAAATTGGCTAAGGGTTAACAAAGCCCAAGAGGAGATAAACCGTTTGAGACCACCAGTGAGGCTATGTGTCGCCGGAGCCAGCAAAGATGGCTCTCTCTTCTCCTCGGTTGGTGGCAAAAATGAATGGAAAGGGGGAGGGAAGGTGACCGGAGGGAGGAGGAGTAGCTGGGGCCATTGAGTGGAGCTACTGCGAAGTCCGGCAGTGGCTAGGGCAGAGAGTGGTTATCAGTGATGGGAGGGAAGAAGGAGAAGAAGAAAAAGAAAGAAATAAAAGAAGAAAAGGAGGGGAAAAAGAAAACAATTTTTGAACTTTTTTTAACAGTAATAACAGTATAAAGTAAAATTTATATAATTTAAAAATACAAATATCTACTCACTCTTATTCATACACATAATATATTTATAACATGCTTTAATAATTGTTAATTTATTAAAACACTTAATAAATACTTATTTAACACTAATTAAATAAAGTAATAATTTAAACTTAATAAATTCCCACTTTAACTTAGTAAATAAATAAAGAAAATACGAGTCTTTACAGTCTTCCCCCCTTAAAAAAAATCTATCCTCGAATTTTAACAAAATAGAAAAAAATGTATAAAGCTTTACTAAGGAAAAAGATAGGGGCATGCCACTCACATCTCTACCTCGATCTCCCAAGTACAATTTTCCACCACATGGTTGCTCCACAGTACTTTAACCATAGGGATTTCTTTGGTGCAGAGCTGATGAACTTGTCAATTCACTATTGCCACTAAATACTCCTCATAAGTCAAATCTTCACTGCGCTCCACTATCTGAGGCTAAAGAACATGAGAAGGATTGAAGATGTACTTAACATAGAGATGTGGAATAACATATGAATACATAAGAAATCTGGCAGCAACACCAATTTGTAAGCCACATCTCTTACCCTTGAACGAATTTCAAAGGGTTTGATATATCTTGGAGCTAACTTACTCTTCTTACTAAACCTCATCACTCCCTTTATTGGTGACACCTTGAGGAACGCCATGTCTCCCATAAAAATGATACATCTCTCCTCTTAAGATCAATATAGTTTTTCTATCGACTAAAAGTTGTCTTTAATCTCTATTGGATGATATAAATTTTCTCTAAAGTCACTTGCACATATTCTAGACTTGTCAACTGTCTCTCACTAACCTTCTAACACAAGGGTGATCTACACTTCCTTCCATGCAATGCTTCATACGAAGCCATATTAATACTTGCATAATAACTGTTGTTATATGAAAATTTAGTCAATGGTAGGTATAAATCCCATTGACCACCAAAATCCATTACACACATCCGAAGTATATCCTCCAACTTCTGAATGGTTCTTTCTGACTGGCCATCAGTTTGAGGATGAAAAGTTATGCTAAAATCTAATGTTGTACCTAAAGCCTTATGTAATTCTTGCCAAAAGACCAAAGTAAAAATTGGCCCTCTATCTAACACTATACTTTTTGGTGCCTTATACAGATAAAAAATTTGGTTGATATATAATTTAGCCAACTTATCTATAGTATAAGTCTTTTTAATTGGCAAGAAGTGCTCTAATTTAATTGCAGCAATCTCGAGGGTCTTTAGTGCTCCAATTTCACTTACTGACAAGTGAGACACTTGGGTACAAATTCCGTAATGTCCTTTTTCATCTTATTCCACTAATATGTATTTTTCAAAACATGATACATTTTGATAGAACCTGGGTGAACACTATAAGCAGAAAAATGAGCTTCCTCCATAATCTCCTTCCTCAGCTCATCCATATCTAGCACACATAACCTAGTGCCCAAATGTAAAATGCCCTCACTATCGATTACAAAATCTTGGGATTGACCTTGCTGTACCTCTAACATAATCTTCTACAATTGTGAGTCTCTTCTATGCGTTCCTTTAACTCTATCCAAGTACACAAAATGTACTCTAAATTGAGCTAAAAGACATTTCTTAGTTACATTCCATTATAACCCTTATCAATAAGCTCATGCAACTATTTAACAATCGACCTCCTTTTTGAGCTAATGTGAGAAAGACTTCTCGCTGACTTCCTACTCAATACATCGACTACCATATTAGCCTTACCTGGATGGTAAAGAATAGAGCAATCATAATCTTTCAAGAGTTCCATCCATCTCCTCTGCCTCAAATTCAAATCTCTTTGCTAAAAGATATATTTCAAACTTTTATGATTAGTGTAGATTTCACAAGTCACGCCATATAAGTAATGCCTCTAAATCTTTAAGGAAAACACTATAGTTGTCATTTCCAAATTATGAGTATGATAGTTCTGTTCGTGCTTCTTCAACTAATGTAAAGCATAAACAACTACCTTGCCATTTTGCATTAATACACAACCCAATCCTACTCAAAAAGCATCATAATATACAATATACCTGTCACTTCCTGAAGGTAGAGTCAACATTAGAGCTGAAGTTAACCTATCTTTAAGCATTTAAAAATGCTCCTCACATTTGTTTAACACATAAACTTAGCATTCTTTTGGGTTAACCTCATTAAAGGTGTAGCTATCTTGGAGAAGTCCTTCACAAATCTCTTGTAATAGCTAGCTAAACCCAAAAAACTTCTTACTTCAGTCACTGTTGTGGGTCTCTGCCATTCTTTAATGGATTCAATCTTTTAGGATCCACTTGAATGCCATCTTTGGATACCATATGGCCTAAGAATGCCACCTGATCTAACCAAAATTCACACTTAAGATAATTTAGCATACAGTTGATGCTCTCTTAGAGTCTGAAGCACCATCCTCAAATGCATGGCATGCTCTTCTTCACTCTTGGAATATACTAAAATATCATCAATGAATACTATCATAAATCAGTGTAAGAATGGCCTAAACACCATATCCATCAAGTCCATAAAGGCTATTGGGGCATTAGTCAACCTAAAGGACATCACCAAGAATTCATAATGGCCATATCTTGTCCTAAATGCAGTCTTAGGTATATTGCCACTACTAATTCTCAATTGATGATACCCTGACCTCAAGTCAATCTTGGAAAAATATTGAGCTCCTTGAAACTGATCAAACAAGTTATCAATCCTTGGGAGAGGATATTTTTTCTTAATGGTGACTTTTTTTAGCTGCCTATAGTTGATATATAGTCGAAGCCTACCATCTTTCTTCTTCACAAAAAATATTGGCACACCTCAAGGAGACGTGCTGGGTCTGATGAAACCTTTATCGAGCAACTCTTGTAATTGCTCCCTAAGCTCTTTCAATTTTGTAGGTGCCATCCTATAAGGTGGCATAAAGATAGGATATATACTTGGTACAACATCAATACATAATTCTATCTCCTTGTCCGGTGGCAATCCTAGTAATTCTTTAGGGAAAACATTAAGAAACTTGCACATCATTAGTGCATTCTCAACTGTCGCCTTATCTACCTTTGTATCCCTAACCATAGCTAAAAACCCTTGACACCCTCTTCTAAGCAACTTTCTAGCTGTGATTATAAAGATGAGATTTTGAGGCATTAAACTCTTATTGCCTCTAAAATAAAACTCCTCATCATTTAGGATTCTAAAAATCACTACTTTCTCTCGATAATCTCAAGTGGCATAATATCAAGCTAACCAATGCATCTCCAAAATCACATCCAATAGAACTAATTTTGCCAACAACTTTATATCTTCCACTAACATTTAATAAGATGGAAAGACTATGTTTGTCTCTAACTCATCTCTAAGTGGAGTCGCTATAGATAATAGAGTTAACAAATTAGATGGTTACCATCCTATTCTTGAAGTAGACATAGGAGAAATAAAAGAATGCAATGCACTCAGATCAAACAAGACTCTAGCATCAAGAGAACAAATTGAAAGAGTACTTGCCATAACTACATTAGATGCCTGATCATCCTGAGAAGTCAAAGTGAACACTCTAGTCTATCCATGGCCAGCCTACTGAGAAGTGGATGGCTGTGTAAATCCTTTACCTCTTGGTCTCCCTCCATGACTACCTTATATACCTCAACCCTACTGGCCCACAAACTATATCAGTCTCTGCTGAGGATACATAGGTGCCTGATAGGGCTTATGCACCTGTTGAAACGGCTGAGTGACCGAAGATGAAGATCCCCGAGCATAAGATGGTTGATATCTAGTATTATGACAAGCTCTACTAAGATGTCCTATTTGCCTACACATAAAACATGCTCCTATTAATAAATAACATGGCCTTTGATGTACTTAGCCAAAAGTAGGACATGCACTAGTCCTTAAGCATGTGCTGCCATACCCAGAACTCTGACTACTATTGCCATAACTGGCTCCAGGTCCAAATCTTAAAGGTCTGCTACTTTGTTAACTATTTCTTCCACTTTTATGCACACGATTGCCTCTATAGCCCTACTGTGAGGTACCTGCTGTTTGAATGCCAATACTACCCATTTGAAACACATGATGCTAAATCCCCTGAGCTACTACTGATCCATTACTACTGCTCAAGTAAGGGTCAAGGATAGTTCCATGCCAGATGTGTCACCCTCTAGCTATCTAGCCTCCTTAACAACACACTAAAAGTTTTGATCCTCTATCCGGATACCAATATAGGCCGGGCCTAACCCTATTACAAATAAATCCACTGCTCTTCTCTCATCCTGCATGATATAACAACTTGAAAAGCTCACGGGTGTACTCCTCAACTGATCAACCACCTCTGACTATGTGCAATAATTGTCATTTATAATTATCTCTTATGGAATTTGGGTAGAAATATCTCAAA
This sequence comes from Mallotus nudiflorus, assembly GCA_947683625.1. Classification (NCBI taxonomy): domain Eukaryota; kingdom Viridiplantae; phylum Streptophyta; class Magnoliopsida; order Malpighiales; family Euphorbiaceae; genus Mallotus; species Mallotus nudiflorus. The sequence goes on from CANTUR010000172.1 coordinate 1,776,031, forward strand.
AATCACTCTTTAAACTCCAACCATGTCATGGTAGTCATATATGGCTAAATCATCTGTATAAACTAGTCTTGAGCTGCAGCCTTTATCGATAACTCCACAATCATGATCCTTTGATAATCAATGTATGCAGTCCTTATTCTAGCCTCGATAGTGTTTATAAAATCCAAGGCATTGCCAGTACCATCAAAAGAAACCCTTATAACTCTTGAATACAACAAAGCTACATACGCATCATACATCCCTTGATTCCTCTATTATAACATCTGTTGTACTAATGGCATAACTTGATTACGTGCTATTAAGCCTTAGTTAATCCTTACCATACTAGCTGCAAAAGCTACAGGATCCACTTCTAAAGCCTCTAGCTTAACTTGCTGCTATTGCTCTTACCTCCTAACTACAACAACTCAAGGCCTACCTCTCCCTCTATATCATGGGGTAGGACGAGCTTCATTGCTTACCCTTATCATAAGCTGCATCTACAGCAGGAGCATTCTGTGCCCTCTTTCTTATTTCAAAAATACAAAAACCAACAAAAATCAAAACACAACAAGGAATCGACATAAACACGAAATTATAAAAGCAATGATGACAATAATTGACATTTATCACCTATTCACCGCAGTAGTTCAAGAAAAGGCATATTCAAATGACCCAAATATTAACTAATAAACTATAAGCTCTGATACTAACTTTTTCACGACCTGAACTTATAGATATGTGACCGGCACTAGGGAATAGGAAATGTGTAACGCAACCAAAACCTGTAGTAAGCCTTAGAAACTTTTTGCAAATAGAATTAATCATCTAAAAAAATAAAACCATGATAAATTCAATAATATCAAATATATATGACAATATCTCTAAATACATCAATATCTCAACTCAAAACAAATCCATAATACCAATAATACATGTTCTTTAATTAACTACTATGGTATATATAATTCGATTACATAATACTTAAATCAAGTAGACATACATAAGGCAGTCGATGAAGAAGAAACCTGGCGCAGATGGTGACCAATACCAGACTGATAGTGAGGTCTTACAAAAAATAAGTTGAGGAAAATCAAACCTCACTAAGTGAATCAATTTTATAAAATGCATGTGGATTTTAAAAACATTTGTTAAAACCCTTTTTAAGATAAAGTAAAATAAAATAAATATAAATATTGAAATCTTTTACTTTTCTCAATTGTCTTTATATAAAATCTTTTTAAAAATTCACAATGCACTTTAATATAAAATCCTCATATAAAATCATATAAATTAATTATTTTAGCGGAAATCCTAGTAGAACACTTAAAACTATCATTCCTAATAGTCTTTTGACTCTCTTTAATCTAAGTAACTATCATCCCGATAGCAAACTCAACTAAGTTACAGCCGCAGTTCATTCACTTATTCCTATATTGATGTCCCGAGAGCAAGCTCAATTGAGTTACATCCCATTTTCGGCCCGAGAGCACTAGGTCCATTGAGCTCAACTCATACTATACCTGAAAGCACATGCTCCACCAAGCCAAATTCACACATTTTAATATATATAGAGATCTTAACCCATGTGCACGTGGTCCTAGTGACACCCACTATGTAGCATGTTTTACCATTTTCTCCAAATTAATTTAAATTATAAATAAATAAATAAATAAAGTAGAATGAAATAAATTCCATTAAAGCATCTTTCCAAATACTAGTCATGATAATAAAAGAAATAATCATGATTATATTTTTACATTGTCATATGCTCCAAATTAACATTTTCTCCAAATTAACATTTAACCACAATATAAATATTTTCATAGATAAATTCATATAAAAAACTTCTTTATTATTTTAACAATGTAAAAATAGAATTTAAACATCCACAACACACATTTCATAAAATTAACTTATAGGTCGAGCATGTTGGGCAACGCATCCTCTACTACCCAAGTGCTACAGCTCTTGTCCCAAAGTTTTCTAAAATAAATAATATTTATTTAAAATAATGCTTATATGATAAGATAAATATATTCATAAAAATTCTCAAATTTATTAAAGTAATGGAATTGGTGAGATTGACTCGATCTAAGACACAATGTTATACAATCTTGAAACTAATACATACCAATGTTATGTTTTATGATAAATTTACCAAAAATTCGACATAGTCTTCCCTATAAAATGGACATCTCTCTGCTAAAAGTAGAGCAGTTTCTACACAAAGCGACACTCCTATAACTTTCACAACTCAACATCTCGGGTTGAGCCCTTGAACTATACTTTACGCCCAACCGAGAACCAACACAACAACATATATATAAATAAATATAATGTCCTAAAATCACTAATATATCATAAAATTTTAGTTAACCAATAAGATTTAATTTATTTATATAATAAAAATATAAAGGAAATTTATTTCGAAATAAATAGTAAAAATTCTAGTTTATAAATAAAATTTCATTAATGGAATCAAATTTCTCTTTTATAACTAAATTAGCATTAATTATAAATAACTATTTAAATCACTCAAATATATCAAAAAAATAATAAAGGACTCAATTAAATTTGAAAGTAATAAATAAATTTATTATTCATTTTTTTTTCCAAAATTACTACTAATTGACTAAAAATTTGAAATAAATTATAAAAATTATTTTTATACTTTTATTACTTAAATTCAGTATAAAACATAATAAATAACAATAAATTTAATTAAAATTAAATAATTTCTAATTTCTAATAATTTTTCTAAAAATACATTTTTAAACATAGTCTTTAAAAATTAATATCTTAAATTCTATAAATAATCTCACAAAACTTCCTTCACAAAGTTTAATCTACATAATTTATAGGATTTAATAAAAATATGAAAAATTCCAGGTTGGAACAATACCAGAACAGTAACCCGAGACCCGAAAATCCTAAATTTCTAGAAAATTATAAAAAAATATAAATTGATAGATCTCAACTCAAATTTCATTTTATATAACAGTAACTAAACCTGGATCATCCTAATTAAAGCTCAATTAATTAAAATAAAAAAAACCATAATTGAATTACCTTAAATCGAGGTTGTTCCTAGTGATGATTCCTGAAATTGGTTAAGGGTTAACGAAGCCCAGGAGGAGAGGAACCATTTGAGACCACCGATAAGACCGGGTGTCACCGGAGCCGAAAACGATGGCTCTCTCTTCTCCTCAATTGGTGGCCAAAATAAAGGGGAAGAGGGAGGGAAGGTGATAGGAGGGAGGAGGAGGAGTGGCTGGCAGCGTTGACTAGAGTTATTGTGACATCCAGCAGTGATTGGGGCAGATGGTGGTTGTTGATGATGGGAGGGAAGAAGGAGAAGAAGAAAAGGAAAGGAAAAGAAAGAATGAAAAAAAGAAAAGGAGGGGGAAAAGAAAGAAAAGAAAACGTTTTTTGAACTTTTTTAATAATAATAAAAGTATAAAGTACAATTTATATTATTTTGAAAATACAAATATCTACTCACCTTTATTCATATACATAATATATTTATAACATACTCTAATAATTGTTAATTTAATGAAACACTTAATAAATACTCATTTAACACTAACTAAATAAGATAATAATTTAAACTTAATAAATTCCCACTTTAACTTAATAAATAAATAACAAAAATATGGGTCTTTACAGTTATAGGAATGCAAGTCTCACAATTTTCTCTCCCTCTTAAAAAAATTTTTCCCCAAAATTTACATGCTTACGGTTTCAAACAAGTGAGGATATTGATTTCTCATGTCTTTCTCATGCTCCCAAGTTGCTTTCTTCAGTGATTGATTTCTCCATAACTCCTTGACTAGAGGAATCATCTTATTTCTTAAAACTCTTTCTTCTCTTCCAAGGATAACAATGGTTTTTTTTTTCATCAAAAGTTAAGTCATCATCCAATTCCATTAGATGTGCTTGAAAAATGTGAGATGGATCACTTCGGTACCTCCTTAACATAGAAACATGAACAACATTATGAATTTGGGATAGTTCTAGTGATAATCCCAATATGTATGCAACTGGCCAACTCTCCCCATAATTTTATATGGTCCAATGAATTTTGGACTCAATTTTCCACATTTCCTAAACCTCATTATGCCTTCAATGGAGAAATTTTAAGAATACCTTATCCATAACTTTATATCCTATTTCTCTTTGCTTGAGATTTGTATAACTCTTTTGTTTACCTTGTATAGTTTTCAACCTATTCTTGAAAATTTTCTATCATTTTCGTGGTTACTTGAACAATTTCTAGAGCCACAAGCTTTCTTTCTCCTGCTTCACTTCAACATATAAGAGTTCTATATTTCCAATCATACAATGCTTCATATGGAGTCATATTCAAGCTAGAATGGAAATTGTTATTATAAGCAAACTCCATCAGTGGTACATATTTTTTTCCAACTACCTTTGAATTCACACATACCTGAAGCATATCTTCCAATGTCCAAATTGTACATTCTTTTTGGCCATTAGTCTATGGATGAAATGTAGTACTAAATTAAGGTTTAGTACCTAAGGCATATTGAAGACTAGGCCAAAAGCTGGAAGTAAATTTTGAGTCTTGATAAGAAATGATAGACAATGGTGCACCATGCAATCTTAGCACTTCTCTAACATTTAGTTTCATTAATTTCTCAAGTGAAATGCTCATCTTAATAGGTAGAAAATGGGTTAATTTTATCAGTCTATTAATAATCACCCAAAGAGCATTATTTCCTTATTGAGTACAAGGTAACCCTATCATAAAATCCATTACAATATGCTCTCATATCCACTCTAGAATTGTAAGAAGTTGTAAGGTACCTATTGGATGCTAATGTTCAGCTTTCACTTATTAACATACCAAACATCATTCTGATCCATCAATAGTTTTTTTCTGTAATGTTCTATACCTCTTTGTGCTTCCTAAATGCATTGAATAGGTAGAACAATGAGCTTCTTCTATGATTTCTCATTTCTAGATTTCTAAATTAGATACATAAAATATTTCTCCAAGCATAAGAGTACCATCTTCAGAAATAGAAAATTTTGTTTGGGTGTTGTTTTTTACATCTCCCATAATTTTCTTAATCCTATCATCTTATCTTTTAGTATTTCTAGTTTAGTTTGCAAGTATTTACCAAATTTTTAAAGTGGCTAACAGTGCTCCACAACTATCATGAGCTAATTCTACATTCAAAGAAGAGAGATCAAGAAGTAATTGAAGCATATCAATTTTAATATGAGATAAAGTACTAAAGGATTTACAATTGAGAGCATCCGCTACCACATTCACCTTACCCGGGTGATATTCAATAGTAATGTCATAATCCTTGAGTAACTTTATCCATCTTTATTTCTTGAGATTTAATTCCTTCTAACTAAAGATGTATTTTGGACTTTTATGATTTGTAAAAAAAACTGATGTGTCACTCCATACAAGTAATGCCTTCAGTTTTTCAAAACAAATACAATTGCTATAAGATTTAAGTCATTTATGGGGTAATTAAGCTCATGAGGGCATAATTACCTTGAAGCATAGGCAATCACTTGACCTCATTACATAAGCACACACCCCTAAACAATTTCAAATGCATCACTATACACAACAAACCCACAATCTTCCTTTAAAAGTGTCAAAATTAGAGCTGAGATCAAACATGTTTTCAATGTATCAAAACTTTCTTGAAATTTATCATTCCATACAAATGGCAAATTTTTGTGAAGCAACCCAATTAAGGGTGAAGTAATAATAGATAAATTTTGCACCAGTCATCTATAATATCCTACCTAGCCAAGAAAACTTCATACTTCACATATAGTTTTAGGAGCTTCCCACTTTACAATTGCTTTTATTTTTATGTTATCAATAAACACTCCTTTAGCTAAAAAAAATGGCCTTAGACAGAGTACCTAATCAAGCCAAAAGTCACATTTACTAAATTTGGCATATAATTTATTTTCCCTTGCAATCTACAGTATTTGCCTTAAATGTCCAACATATTCTTCTTCACTCTTGGAATAAACTAAGAGATCATCTATGAAAATAATCACAAATTAATATAAAAGTGTGTGAGTATCCTTTGCACCAAATCCATGAATGTTGCCGACGTATTGATTAACCTAAATGGCATTACCAAAAATTCATTATGGCCATATTGGTTTCTAAATATTTTTTTAGGTATATATGCTTCCTTGATCTTCAATTGATGATACCCTGATCTTAAATCTATTTTAGAAAATACCATTGCACCTTGTAATTGATCAAATAAACCATCTATATAAGGTAATGGTACTTATTATCTATTGTTACTTTATTCAATTATTGGTAAGAAATACTATAGACGATGAGGTTTAGTGCACGCCTAAGATTTTAGTAACCATGACACTATTTAAGCTTAGAGGTCTAGAGAACACACTAACTACTATCACAAAGATATGGTGTGAAGATGAGGAGTTGTCTCCTAGGGTAATAACTAGGAAAAATCAAAAAACTATGGTACTCATTCTCTAAAAGAAAGCAAGCACCACAACTAAGAGATTCTGGGTACAGAATACTAACTTCTTTCAGTCTTGTGTTCATTTTAGAATTACTTTATGAATTACTATATTATCCTCTATTTACATGCAATTTCATAAAAACCCTTATTAAATCAATCAACTTTAGGTAAATTAGTCATGAAAGATACATGTAAACAATGCATTCATTTAAACTCATAATCCCTAAGTTAGTCTAATTATTACCCAAACCAATGAGTCATGACCGACGCTAGGGAATGAAAATTCTTTCGAATCTGGAACTCATAGCAAGCCTAAAAAAATGCATGCAATAAATAAATGAAATACGTCAGAATAAAAACTTTAGATTGATACAAAAATGAACACATAAATGTCATATCATAAATAAAAATATTCATACAATATTATGATATAAATCCCAAAATAAAATAACACACTACTGATACAATAACACTACTATTATAGTTTTCAAGAATACAATAAAAATTCAAAGATGTAATTTACATAAACTAGCCAGGACGAAAGAAGACCGGCGTAACGCACTACTAGTGTAGTCTGATGAAGAGGACTCTCCTAAAAAAATGGTTGAGAAAGGGGTCATATCTTATTGAGTGAATTATTATAATATATATACATGTACCTCCTAATGTCATATGCAATCAAGCATCAGTATATATATATATATATATATATATATATATATATATATATATATATATATATATATATATATATATATATATATATACACACACACACACACACACACACATACATACATTTCACACAAATGCTGAAATCACTTTTATATATAATAAATGCTGAAAAAAATGTTTATTTGAATGAAGGATCAAATGAAAACCTTAAATATTCGCAACCTCAATCAAAATATCACACTAGATTGCTTAATTACAAATTAATTATCTTATTCCATTTTGGATAATAGACTGGCCCTGAGACACTAAGTCAACCGAGCTCCCGTAGTCTCACTATTAGTGTGATTAGCCCCGAGACACTAAGTCAACTGAACTCTCGCAGTCACACTACTCAATCACATCAAATCTCATTAATCAATCAATCAAATTTCACCTTAAATGATTTCATAAACTTAACCTTAAAATCTATAGCACAAGTACGTACATAGTCCTAGTGCAACCCACTAGGTAGCACATTCTATCGATATCCTTCAATAAAACTATATGTTTATGGAAAATAATAAAATGCATAATTAAAATAATATGGCATCCAATGAAGAAAAATATACTAGAAATATACCGAACATATACTAAAAATATTTGCTACATATATACAAAAGATATACTAAATATATACCTAGCATATATGTCTCAAAAATAGCAAATATACCAAAAATATACTAAAAGTATACCTAACATATACTAAATCATTTAATGAAATAATTCATGTTTAAACATATAATGAAAATGTGAAAACACTTATTCATGCATCCTATATGCAATGCATATATAGAATAATAACTCACAAGTTTATGCTCCTCAAGATTGACTCGACAGGTCTAGTTCGATAGGCCTCGGTCTCGGCACAGCTAAAAAAATAAATAATAAAAAAATATTAGATTTAATTCTAACTTGTACTTTTAAGAATTCTAAAAGAAGACTCGATCTAAGAATTCAAAACTCAATCAAAACATAGAAACTCAGTATTAACTTGACGTCATGTTTTACGAGAATTCTACCAAAAAATCGGTAGAACCTCTTTTGTAAAATGGATATCTCTTTACTAAAAAGTAGAGCCGATCATGCAAGAAAATGCACTTTTAAATCACAGTAGCTAAACACCTCGGGTTGGGACCCCAAACTATTCAAATTCTTAACCAACGTTCACAATTCAATATTAAATAATAAAAATCATTAAAATAATCAAAATGCCACAATATAATATATTTAAACATCAAAACACTAAATATAATTATTTTCACAATAATTAAATAAAAATCTCAAATAATTATATCATATTAATAAAAAATTAATTTTTCAATAATTCAACATAAAATAGTAAAATTCATATTTAATTACTCAAATAGTTTAAATATATTATAAAAGTAGTTAAAAATCCATTTAATCACAAAAATAGTAAATAATATTATTATTTGAATATAATTTTCAAAAATTAGTATTAATTAGTTAAAAATAGTAAATAATTCGTAAAAATTATTTTAATACCATATAAAATTCTAAAATCATTTAAAACATATTATTTAATTATAATTTCAACAAAAATATACATTTGACCTATAAATCCAATATTCACATAATATTAAAAATATTCCCAAAAATTATATAAAATCACTAAAAATTATTTTATCAATACTAAAATTACTAACTTAAATTAATAACACTAATTTAACCAAATTTCTATCTAAAATAATTAATTAACATAATTAACAAAAATTCAATTTTTTTAATACTAAAATATTCAAAAATATCCATAATTCAAATTAATTCAAAAAAATATACAAAAAATATTTTTGAGAAGCTTAAGCTACATACAACAACAATTTCAAAAGCAAAAATTCAAACCCAAAAATTAAATGAAAATTCAAAACCCTAAATGGACATAAACTAAAACTTGACATAACTCAAAATCAAGGGAGTTTAACCTTAAATCAAGGTTGAAACTAGACTCACCGATGCTGGAGCTTTCAAAAGACATGGGAATGGAGATCTGAGGTGATCAGAATCGTCACCAGCATTAATGGAAGCTTCTCGGCCTCACGTGAATGTCGACATTTCGGCGAGCTCCTGGTGGTCTAGCCGACGACAGAGAGGAAGGGGAGGAAGAGGAAGGTGATGGTGGTGATGGGTGGTGGTAGTGGTGGCACAGTGAGGGTAAGGGTGGTGCTGTTTTCATGCGGGTGAGGGAGGAGAAAGCATGAAGAAGAAAAGAAAAAAAAAGGTGAATGGAAGAAAGGAAATGGTTGACCACATTTTTGTCTCTTTTCACTATTCTATATATATATATATATATATATATATATATATATATACACACACACTTCAACTTTACACTTGTCACACACACATATATATACATATATATACTAAATATAAACACATGCACATATTATTAACGACAATATAATAATAATAATACTAATAATACTATCACATGCATAATAGTAATAAAATAATAATAACACATGCATGCAATAATACTATTAATAATAATAACAATAATAAATAACAACAATAAGAAGAAGAAGAAGAAGAAGAAGAAGAAGAAGAATAACAAATAATAACAATAAAAATATTAATAATAATACTATTAAAAATATTAGCAATGAAAATGATTTTAAATACTTTAAATAATAAAACTCACAAATTAATTATTTTACATAAATAAAATATTTAGAATAAAATAAATGTATAATATATACAAATAATGATAATATATAAATAAAATTTAAAAATTTTATTAACACTGCATATCTCAAAATAATTTTATATTATTTAAAATATTGGGTCATTACACTAATCTACATTGATTTTAATTAAATAGGCTAATTAGCCTAAAACCTAATGAGCCTGAATCCTATTCCATTTTAATTAAGTGAACCTAAATCTATTTATTTTAATTCTAAAGGATGGGTCTAAATCTAAAAATTATGAAGTATTTAAATTAGTAGGGCTAATTCTACATATTTTAATTCTAAGGTGATCTTAAATTTACAAATTATGGAAAAGGCTTTTATTTAGTAGGCTAAGTCTAAATTAATTAAATTAAATTAGGTGGGCCTATATCTAAATTAACTAAATTGACTTAAGTTATCTTTATCCTAAATCTAATTAATTATGGGCCTAAAATGCATTTCAATTAATTAAAAATCTAGACATAAATTTATTTAAATGGGTTAAAGCGTAATATGGGCTTAAGGCCCAAAACATATAAAAAGAATAAACAAGCCCAAAAACAATAAGAATATATCAAGACAATCAAATAAAAGATCAAACAATTAATCAAATTTATTTCTTCTAAAAACCCTAATTTAGTTAAAGTGACCATGAACAATAAAATAATTAACAAGCAACTTTAATTCTAACCACTTAAATCTAATCCAATTTTAATAAAAAAAAAGACCAAATTATCTATATAACCATTAATTTTAATTAATTACCTAATTGAAACCTTAATTTTACTAACTGATTAATTAAAATAAAACACACAAGCACACACACCAAATTTTATTATTCCCACTATTGAGGCTATTGCAATGAACTATTGAAAATAATAAGAAAAGAAGAAGAAGAATTAATACAATCCCAAAAATAAATAAAAATAAGACAATAATAAACAACTAAATAAAAAAACCTAGAAACTATATTTAATTGCAAGGTTCAATCCATGGCATTCCATGGACCTTCATAGATTTTATTCTTTGAGTAAACTCATCAAGTGATCATCTCCATAATCACCAACACAAAGATAAACAATGGTTAGTGAATAAACAAAATAACAATAAAAATTAAGTAAAGCTAAAATTCAATAGAAAAAAATAATAAAATAAAAATAATAGAAAATAAAGAAGAATATGATGATTATGGATGCAGCGTGGGTTGGCCCCTCAGACTAGTAAGATCACCATTTATATGTTAAATAGATCTTTAAAAACTTAATATTCTTTTCTCAAAAAGCCTATTGCTCCTTGCTTCAAAACAAAATAAATAAAAATGAATATTTTTGTAAGTGCAAGAAAAAAGAGAGAGTCCCCCTTCCAGGAGTTTTAGCTATCTTTTTATAGGAAAACCCAAAAACCCTATGTCCTACATACTGAAGAGTTTTAATTTTAAAAGGATTTTATTTCTTGAAAATCTAGATGAATCCCAAAAATAAATTTAAAAAAAATTTTAGCCAATTAAAATTTAGGAAAAATGTTTTTTATTTTCTATAAAAATACAAAAAAAAAACGAACGGAAAAGGTATAATTCTAACTAGAATTGTGTAATTCTGATTGGAATTACAAAATTCTGATCAAAATTCTACAATTCTAGTTAGAATTACAGAATTTCGATTCTCTTTTTATTTAACTTTTAATTATAAAGGACCCCTGAAAGAATTTAAAATTTTCAACTAGGTCCTAAAAAATATTATAATTAAATGCTTAAAAAAACCAATTAAACTCATTTTGAAAATGCATTCAGACTTTTGAGGTTTCAAACTTCAAGTGTTGAAAACCTATTTATACCATTTTCATCATTAGAGTCCTTTGTCGCATTCATACTTCATTATCCCGAAATTGGGTGTTTACAAATAAATAATTGCATTTTGTTATCTTTCTTCTTTACAAACAGCAATGGTGCTCCCCATGGTGATACACTAGGTCGAATGTGACATTTGTCAAGTAAATCTTGCAATTGTACCTTCAACTCCTTTAATTCAGTTGGGGCCATTCTATAAGGTGATTGTGAAATAAGGACTATTCTAGGTTATAAATCAATTGAAAATTCAATTTTCCAATCAAGAGGCAGTCCAAGGACTCTTCCAAAAACACATCAGTGAATTCTTTCACAACTAAAATGTTATCTAGCTTCAACCTTTTTTTAGTATTAATTACATATGCAAGATAGCCTTGACATCCCTTTCTAATCCACTTCTAAGCTGTAGTAGTTGAAATGAGATAAGTAGATAATGCACAACACTCTCTTTTAAAAGTAAATTATTGTGCCTTAGGTTAATTAAATACTACAATGAGTGTTTATTCTTAGTATGCAATTAGGATATGTTCTTTATATGTAAGCCTAACATTTATGTATATTTCTTTCTTGTTGGACAACTTGACTTTGCCAAACATGAAAGTGAATAACTTTTACCATATAATTTCAAGTTACTTTATTCTTTTTAAAAACAAAACTAGACACCTATGGCTATAACATACCAAACATCAAAATAATATAAGCCCTGTACAATTTATGGTGAAAATTTGAATTCAGACCTATGTTCTACACAAAAATAGTTTGAGCATGTCACTTTTAGTTTAGAATTTCTCCAGTTATACAAGTCCAATTGCAAAACCCTATTTCAAGCACTTCACTAACACATAAAGGAATAACTTTCATGCTTTATACTTCATCTAATTCAGCCTTTAAGGCCCTCATTTTGTATAGGAAAAATCAGACTACATGCAAATATAGCAAGTAGAATCAGTCCCACTCTAAGTATGATTTCTCATTACACATATATTATTTCACTAAACTGCATCATAGGGTTTTAGATAATATATAAATGAACAAAACTCATGTTTAACAATTTACATAATTCATCCCACAAGGGTCTCATATTTATTAGGTAAAAGAAAGTTACCTACAACAGATGCAATTTATACCAGTCCCAATCTGTACCACAGGTGGCACTAGAGGAGGATATTCAGTCTCTCCTTCCACTTAAGATTCATGCACCATTTTCTCATCAACATTATGTTCATCTATACCTTCTTTAAATACATCTATGGGAGGAAGACTCCTATTTTATTGGCCAACATCTTGTAGTTTAACAAGTCTCACACCTTGGCCTTGACCTCTACTCCTATTAACTTCCACACATGGTTGCATAACCATTTAATAAAAAATTAACAAATGGAGTCAAGACCATATGTAAAACACATGTCTATAGAATTTAAAACCCACTCTGATACTAAAACTGTAACACCCCAATCTAGATGAAACTCAACACTAAAAATTCTCAATAGCTCATTAAGAAGAAAATATACTCATAAGTCCCATTTTCAACATTCTATTAACAAGACTTAGTGTATTAAACATACATGTATTAACCAAACAACACATTTATCCATTTATAACAAAAATATATACACATATGAATATGCCCATATTCACTAAACTATATATACTAAGATATTCTAGATATTAAAACATCACCTAAAAAGCTAAATGTTAGCTCAACCTTGACTCTAATGTGGAAGAGTGTAGAATGATATCCACCCAAGCTAAAGATTTGCTCCTAAAATGGATTCTCTGAAAAGAATTATTAACAAAAGAATGAGTATGAATACTTAATAAATAGATTAAGAATTCATAATGAGGAACATGCATTTATTATATATATATATATATATATATATCATTTATAACAAATTCAAATAACTTACCAGATTTCCATTTCAACACAAGACTTTATTAAAATCATAGATAGTAAATCACATACTTTTCAAAGAACATCATATTTGTATACATACTCATTGTTAAAATCAAGAGATTTAGTACACACTCAAGTCATAATCAACATTTTAGGCTTCCTAGTGCTAACTCATCTAATATGTTAGTCCCCAAGAGCCTCAAACAGACTTAGGTGATAACTCAGCCAATATGTTACTCCCCCTAAGTGGTCATATAGATTTAGGTGGTAACCTATCCAATATGTTACTTCCCCTAAATGTTCATATCATACACACTTGTAAAGATATCATGAACATTTTAAGCTCTTTAATGCTAACTCATCTAATAAGTTAGTCCTCTAAGAGCATAAAACACATTTAAGTGGTAACCATCTAATATATTACTCCCCCTAAGTGGTCAAATACATTTAGGTGATAACCCATTCAATATGTTACTCCCCCTAAATGTTTATATCATACTTGCGTATAGAGATCTCATATATCAAACAAAACATGAGTGTGTATTATTATCATTAAGAAATATATATTTTTGCACTCTTATTTATCAATTCATATCAAAATATAATATATATTCTCATCATTCATTAACAAAATAACATTTAGAATAGCTTTTTCAAAATATAATCAAAATTATTCATAATAACCATATCAATTTCAAGCATTAATCCAAGTCTTAAGGAAACACATATTTATTTGTAAATATTATATAAAAATTGTTAATCATAATATCATTAATCAATAATCTACTCATGTTATCAAAGCAAAATTTACACACTAAAATAAACAAATTCTTGAAGAGTATTACATGCTTGAGCCTCCCCGATTTGATCTCTCTAAGGTATCATACTTACTCTACCATCTCCTAATACCAAACTTCATAACCTCAAAACTACAACCAAAATATAAATATAAGAATGATTATGAAGTGTATATGCCATGTTTTATGATGCAAGTTATGCAATTCACATAATTTACAGGATTTTGTTTAATACAACAGTCTAATTGCTTAAATTAGTTGACTGCCTTAATGACTGAATTTTGACATGAAAATTTCTAGATATATGGTCAACATATTAAAGTATATATACAATAAAAATCAGGTCAAAATACCAAGTTTCTCAAAGATGAAAATTTCATAATCAGACTTTGCAGAATTATCTACTACAATAGCCTAGAAAATCAATTTAATTACCCAAACAAATGAATGTATTTTATCATGAATTTTAACACATGATTAAAAACATATAAAAGTATTTCAATACCGACAATGAGGTTAAAATTCCAGGTTTAAAGGTCTGAAATCACAAAAAGATAGAAGCAGCCCTGTTTACTAAAAATAGAAATCTCCAGAGACACCAACAACTCACTTCCATTAATCAAGTTCCCACTAACATCTATTAACTCTAAGCTCTTAAAATCAGTCATATATATTTTTTCTCTATTCAAATCATTTAATTTACCCAAATCACTATACTTTAAATCAAAGGATTTAACCATGAACATAAACATACAATCACATGCATATGACGCTTGATTATTCAAAAATAGAGAAAATTAACATCTTTCTCACCTTATTCAACATAAGATATAGCTAAATCTTCTTAAATTTATCTTTTTCTATTTCCCCTCTTCTTTTAATTTAAGTTTCAATCATCAATTTACATGATAATAAAGGTTTATCCTAACTAATTTTGAGATAGGTGTTGTGTTTTTTATTGGGACTTAGGATTGAGATGTTGGAATTTAAGTTTATGTTTTCTCTTTTCCCCTTTTCCCTTTTGTTTTCAATCTGATTTTTTTTTTGTGAGAATTGTTGTTTGTCTCATGTGTTTTGGCCTATTACACTACTTCATTCTTGATATTTGAAAAAATATTTATTCATCTCTAACATTTGCATAATTGTGTAGTATTTCATCCCTAAAGAATGCATAATGAGTATTAACTATTGCAAATGTCATGGATGAATAAATATTTTTTCAAATATCAGAGGGTGAAGTAGTGTAATAGGCAAAAACACAGGGGGCAAATAGCAATTATCCCTTTTTTTTAGTTCCTTTATGTTTTATTTTTTGTTCCAACACCATAAATATATGTTTATGGCAAACTACCACTTTAATCCAATAATTAATAAAAATTTTCATATTGACCCTCTTTTTATATTTATGTAATATAAATATCCCTCTAGTTTATTTAATCAATATTTATAAACTAAAATACTATGCATATGAAAATGCAATACATGTATGTTATAGGAATGCAAGTCTCATAAGGAAATAGAATAAAATAATAAGAAAGGCAATGATTCCATAAATAATATTATCTTTTCTTGTCTCAATGGCATGAGTGTAGGGGTGGATGTTGATTGTGTATAGTTATTATCATAGGTTTGATGGTATAGCTCATGAAAAGGGTTTGAATTTGTTAGGTACCTTATAATTGTTTCATGTTAGTGCTGCATTGGCTAACCTGTGACTGTTGTTCTATCTTTATCTTCTTGATGTTCCATCATCCGAGGATAAGATTAAGCTTATTATCTCATGAATAATAAAATTTTGTATACTAACGAAGATATATATTTATAGCTACATTGATTTAGTCTCCTATGATGATACAAATCTCTTATGTCATGGGCAATAGACAAGTTTCAATTTAACTTCTTTATATTAGTCACACATGCATATAAATAGTATTATATCTTTTTATTTTAATAAATAAAATAATAAAACAATAAATATTTCATTTATTTATTTTGAAAAATTAAAATCAAATCTAAAAATAGGAAAAAAAATTGATGCCAAATAAGTGATTTTTTTTTTCTAAACTAACTTTATTCAGAATTCAATAAATTTTTACTAATCCAATAGCTATCAACTAACAGATAGCTATTCTTAATTTTGGCTATAGAACCATAAGAGTGATAAAGATCTCTTCACCTAATTTAACATGACTGCATACATCACCGCTTGAATTAAAGACACTGTTTAAATAAGAATAGCTATCTATTAGTTGATTATGATGATTGTTGATAAATAGGCTCTTAATTGCAATATAAGGACTTCTATCAATTAAAGAAACTTCTATCAATTGCATGCATAAGGACTCTGGAAAAAAAGTGTAAAGTTTAATACAAGTATATCACCTGAATAATAATTCTAAAGTCAAATTTAATAGCCATCATTCTTCCATCTAAAGATGCTAAATTAGTAGTGACCTGTAAATGGATGGGCAAACTCAGTTTAAAACTTAGAGTTTATCATAATGAAAGGTGATGACAATAGCCTAGGTTTACTAAAAGAAAACAACACAACATGCTGATCAATCATTACATTATTCAACAATAGCCAAGTTTTTCACATTTTTTAGCTCTTGAAGAACTTATTAAGAAGTGTGCATAAATTTTCATTTTCCACTCAACAGATTAGACTTAAGAAGCTCTTTTATTATAACCACTGCCTCAATTTTACAAGCTATTTGAAGTTCTGTCCTAGCATCTCCAACCGACTGTAAAATGCAGTGGATTGGGATGCAAAATCCTCTCTAATGGAGAGCCAAAAAGCACGCCATTTTATTGTGGTTGAATAATGTGTGAGAAATATGCTGCATACTATTCACTAACGACATTTGTTCCTTTTTAAAAAAATTAATAAAAATCCTATTTTGTTTATAAACTTTCAATGTAATCTAAATAACTTTGTTCAATTTAGTCAAAATTTATATTATATTTATCATATTATTACAAAATGCATATACATTTGATTTAATTTTTTTAACATAAATAATATTAATATGGTCACTTAAATAATATTAATATTGCCACATAAAAATAATAGTAAAATATGCGTGTTATTTTTAAAATATATTAATGTATTAAATTTTATAATAAATAAATATATTGATGTAAATGATAAGTATTGAATAAAATATGGGTGTAATATGTAAAATGTATAAATAATATAATATAATATAATATAATATTAGTAACGAGAAATATTAAATGAGTTATAAATAGGAATATATGGAGAATATTCTTTTTTGAGTTAAAAATGATGGGGTTGGAGCAAATTTACTGTAGTAACTGCAATTTGAAGTAAATTTTGCTGCATTCTGAAGTTAAAGGTTAAAGATGGGCTTAACAAATTCTTGATATTCTTAATCCTCAAGTGCAGCCTCAGCTTTGACATTTATAATCCAGCGGAAATAATTTTCTAACCCAACTTTGTATTTCAGCCAATCCAAGCATCATTTTATCAATTTCTACGAATGTAAAGAGGCTTTGAAGTTCAATTGTTTCGGTAGCCAACTGTTAAAGGATAAACATTAGACTTGTATTTGTTATGGTTGTTACAATAACCTGCTATATATATATCAAACTCTATGTACATGTATCTTTGATTTGTCAATACATACAATACCATTTACCCTTGATATGCTCTATTGACTTGTTATCAGAGCTATGACAACATCATCCCCGTCATCTTCTTCTTCCCTCTCTTCTTCTTCTACCCTCTCTTCTTCTACTACTCAAACAACCTCTTTAGCCACCTTACGAATCACTCTTCCAACTCTCCTTTCTCAATCAAACTCCACCTACACAGATCATTCAAAGATTCTCTATTAAACTAACATCCAAAACTATCTACCATGGAAACTTTAATTACCCCACTTCGAAACTTCTACAACCTTCACAAAATTCTTGATGGTACTGAACCTTGCCCACCAAAAGAGAGACTCAACTTAGAAACTCAACAAATTTAACCAAATCCTGAATATATGCAGTGGTTTACCAAAGACCAACTTCTCTTCTCATGGTTATTAACTTCTATCTTTAAGGAGATTTACCTACATTTGCTTGGTCTTAGTTCCTCCTTTACTATTTGGAGAGCCCTTATTACTACATTCGGCACTGTGGGCCATGCTTAGAAGACACAACTCCATATTGAGATACATAACCTATCTAAAGCTGATAAAACTATTACTAGATTTCTTTACCAAGAAAAATCCATTGCCGATTCTCTCATACTTGCTGGATAGCCCATTTTTGATGTAGAATTTAACCATTATATTCACACAGCTTGGTGCTGACTACAACTCGATTATAACAACCCTTTAACAATGATCATTGCCTCTAAATTTTCATGACCTACATGGTCAAATCATTTGTCATAAGTTATTATTGAAAACACAATAGCCAATAATTCCCAATGCTCATATTGCTTAATGCTCCTCGTCTAGCTCCTCCTATTCATCATCATCTTCCTTTCATGTTCATTTTCAATGATAGAGATGTCATGGATGACAATCATTCTAATAATCTGTTTCATGCCAAATTTGTAGTTTTCAAAACCTTATTGCACTTTAATGTTGCCAAAGGTTTAATTCTAATTTTTTTGCTACTAGATCTTTTGATAATCATTGGACATCTTAGCCTTCTTTCTCGGCTTAGCCAAATCTCTTAACTTTACCTGCTAATTCTTTGTTGCCTTCTTTGTCTAATCTGGATGTCAATTTTATAGCTTGGTACCTTGATACAAGGGCCACTCATCATATGGTTCCATACTTGAGTGCTCTTTCCCTAGTGGATGAATACAAGGGTAAGAAAAAATTATTTATTGGAGATGGTACTGGATTAAAAATTGGTCATGTTGGTCAACACATCTTGAAACAAAAGCCAATTCTCTTGCTTTTCAAGATGTTTTACATGTTCCAAAAATCACTAAACCCTTGTTATGTATTTGAAAATTATGTACTGACAGTGCTTGCTTTTTTGAATTTTATAATGATCATTGTGTTGTGATGGACAATGAAGCAACCACTCATCCAAGGAACAATTGATTCAGGTTTGTACAAATTGCACTACTAACTTTAATGCCAACATAAATTTGGTGTAGCAGCATTTTTTGTTACTTTAAAAGATTGGCACAATCGACTTGGGCACCCTAATTTCCAAACGGTTCGTGCTCTTATTCTTCAATTTCAACTTCCTTGCTCTTCTAATAAAATCTCCAGTAATAAGTGTGAGGCTTATTGTCTTGGCAAGATGCACATAGTCACTCTACCATTGACTTTTAATCAGAGTTTAAGACCCTTACAGTTAGTTCATTCATAT
The DNA here is from genome assembly GCA_947683625.1 of Mallotus nudiflorus. Lineage (NCBI taxonomy): Eukaryota > Viridiplantae > Streptophyta > Magnoliopsida > Malpighiales > Euphorbiaceae > Mallotus > Mallotus nudiflorus. Next base: position 1,795,812 of record CANTUR010000172.1, read on the forward strand.
GTATGAGGACTAGCCTTAATGTGCTCTTCAACTTGAGACATATATTTTATAATTTTTATTGATGATTTCTCCTTATTCACATGGTTATTTCCAATCAAGAACAAAAGTCATGTGTCTTCTATTTTTATAAATTTCAGAATATGGTTGAAAAATAATTGAATTGTAAAATTCAGTCCTTTAATTTAGATTGGGGTGGCAAGTTCAGATCTTTACATAATCACTTCAAAAATACTGGCATAATTTATTGAATCTCTTGTTTGTATACTCATGAACAAAATGGTGCTATGAAAAGAAAAATTAAGAGCATTATTGATATTAGTTTAGCACTTCTTCAACATTGTGGAGCTCCCTTTAAGTATTGGCAATATGCATTTAAAACTGCTATCTTTTTTATTAATAGGATGCCTAGCAGTACTCTTTCTAATCATATTCCATTTCAAGTCCTGTTTAATAGTTCGCCATATTATTTATTCTTGAAGGTCTTTGGATGTGTAGTGTATCCTCTTCTCCACCTATAAAATAGACATAAGTTCTCCTTCACATCCAAATTGTGCATTTTCTTGGGTTATTCACCACATCATATGGGTTATCAATGTCTTGATAAGGATTAGGGTCAAATATACATTGATTGCCATGTGCAATTTGATGAAAAAGTCATGCCTTTCAAAGTAGTAAAATCCAACATCAATCCTACAGGTGTTACTACAAATTCTACTAGCACATTAACTCTACCTTAGTTGCAATTGACATATTAAGTACACTCATCCATCACCACACTGGATCTAACTTCTACACAACTACCTCAATAATTAAACTCCCCAACCAATTCTAATTCAGGTATGACCCCTTTATCTCCAGTACATCACTTATCCATATCCACTTCATCCAATATCTCTCCTTATTCAAATACAATACCACTCTTATCTTAATTTCACCAATAAGCCCATTCTACATTACCTACTAAAACCTCATATGCCTAATAAGATTCTACCCAATCAACTTCACCTCATCCATCTTAATCCTTCTCAATCGATTCTTCATTTCCACTAAATCCCAACCCGATACACATCCAAACTCAATGCACTCATTAGATGGTGCTCTGCACAAATCCAAAACCCAATCCTAAATAGGTATATATCTCAACCTTTTCTTCTTCTACCAGAAATAATCATACAAACTCCACTACTCCTAACCATACTACTCCATGCACCGAGCTTACATTATTTACTCAAGCTATCAAACACTTACACTAATGTCATGCAATGGCAGAAGAAATTGCAGCTCTTCATTAAACCAACACCTATAATCTTGTCCTAAAACCTTTCAGCGTCAATATAGTTGGCAATCATTAGGTATACAAGATTAAACAACATTTTGATGGAACACTCAAAAGGTATAAGGCCTATTTAGTGACCAAAGGATACACTCAAGAACATGGACTGGATTATAATAGTCCATTATTCTAGTAATAAAACCCATTACAATTCACGCTATTATCTCTATTTCCTTGTCATGAAAATGGTACTTTGGTCAGCTTAATGTCAGTAATACATTTCTCCATAGCAATTTGGATAAGACTATATATATGTTTTAACCACAAGACTATATTAATCAAAAATTGCCAGATTATGTGTGTAAGCTTCATAAATCTCTTTATGGTCTTAAATAAGTCCCTTGGGTATGGTTTCAAAGACTTAGAAATTTTTTTACTAATAATTGGATTTGTCACTTCTCAATTTGATTCCTCCTTATTCATCTATAATCAGCATGGTTCTATATGTTTTTTGCTAGTATACATGGATGATGTAATTATCATAGGAAGTAGTTAAGCTCTAGTTCAGACAATTATACAACAACTAGCAATAGAATTTAAGTTGAGAGATCTTGGGCACTTAAATTCCTTCTTGGGAATTCAGGTTCATCATCTTCCTCAATGTATGGTTCTTTCACAAAAATCTTACCTTTAAGCTTTACTTAAAAACATGAGCATGACTAATGCCAAAGCATGTTCAATGCTAATGGCTCCAGGAAAGTCCCTTTCACTTCACACAGGCTAGTTCTTACCACCAAATACAACCAAAAATTTTCGGCAATGTTGTGGCAATCTCTAATATGTCAGTATAACTCGACTTGATATCTCCTTTGCTATTAACAAGTTATGTTAGTTCATGCATAAACCAACTAATGTTCACTTCCAGGCCTTAAAGAGAGTTGTTTGATATATTCAAGGCACACTATCTAAAGATTTATTTTTTTACTTCCAATTCTTCTCCTAATTATATGGCTTTTACTGATGCCGATTAGGTAGGGTGTCCTGATGACCGCCACTCCACTAATGGTTATTTAATTTATTTTGGCAAAAATTTAATTGGGTGGAATTCAAAAAAATAAAGAACTGTTGCACGCTCATCCACAGAGTCAAAGTTTAAAGCTATTGCTAATGTGTGATGAACTCAAGTGGCTATCCAACATGCTTTGAGAACTTGGTTTTCATGTTACTTCACCTCCTCACGTGTGGTGTGATAATATTGGAGCTATTTTCATGTCCATTAATCCAGTTTTCCATGCTAGAATGCACCATGTAGAGGCAAACTATCACTTTGTTTGCATTTTAGTCTCCTCACCTCATCAAACTAATTGGCGGACATCTTAACAAAGCCACTCTCTAAAGACCAATTTTAGTTCTTTGCCTCCAAGCTTTGGTTACTCTTCCTTCCACCATCAGCTTATAGGGGAGGGGGGTATTAGAGGATAAACATTAAACTCGTATTTTTTATGGTTGTTACAACAACCTACTGGATATATATTAAACTCTATATACATGTATCTTTGATCTGTCAATATATACAATACCATTTACTCTCAATCTGCTCTATTGACTCTAATCATCATACCAAATCTGTATCCTCTCTCCATTTCCAACCCTCCATCAAAGCACTTGCTTAGCCTCCATTATACTTTTCCAAGCAAAGTTAGGATTATATCCCAGTTTAGCCTCCATGAACGAGGTGTGAGGAAAATATCGAGCCTTCAAGGTTCTAGCCAAAAGTGAACCTGGTACTGGCAACAATCTCCATCCTTGTTTGCTCAACATGCATGGCAATATTGCAGGGTTGAATATTCCTAATTCCCATCTCTCCACCTTCTTTTGCCCTACACAGCTTGTTTTCATGAACACCAAAGAAATATTTTTTTAGGAATTAATAATATGACATCAATTTTTTTTAACTGGACATTAGACATTTTTTAAATTTAAGTTCTTATTATATTTATGTGGATATAGATACAGAGATAGATAGATAATGTGTAGACAATCCTTCAATATCTTTTCTTATATCACATTCCTCCAATTTTGCAATCTTGAGGGCACCCATATCTGAGCATTGCAGCCATTGTTGTATTGGTCTTAGTGCTACTTGCAAATAAATAGAGACTTGGTATGACAGACACTTTCACCAATCTATTTAACCCATCAAAAGTGACTACCTATTCTATTAGCTTTTTGATGATTGATTATCTTTGTTGTCAGGATGTAGCAAAAAACATTTATTAGAAAAATCAAATTAATTAAAAATTAAAACATTTTAAAAAAATTGATTGTAAAAGGGCTAATAAATTAACATGCAATAAAATTCATACTAAAAACTAATTAATATATAAAGAAAACTTAAAAATTTGGGTGGATCTCCCCTTGGTCCCTCTCTCCACCTACGCTTAATTACCATAGCCCATTTCATGGTTAATTAATCATATCATTTATATCGACCAGCAACGTTAATTAATTAATTGATGACCAGGTATATAATTTTAAGGACAGATCATAAGATGCTCCTAATATTTTTTTTTAACATAATGGAGGAGAGGAAGCATTTTTTTTAAAAGTTTCATGTTTAATTTATGGGGATGATACATATAGCCGTCTATAAAAAGATAATTTGTTTTATATTTATATTTTTTTTCTCTATATAAATTGAAGGACAAATAAATATTTTCACAACTTATAATATAGTTGGTCACGTCATAAATTACAACATAAATCTTTATCCTTAATTTATATTATAAGGATTCTTCACCTTCAATTAATTTATTTTTAAATCAAAGAGTGAAGTAACGATTAAACCTTTAATCTGTACATGGCTTAAAGGGACTAGACTATACTAAACCTTTAGCTTCAATTAATTAATCATCATATAAAGTAAAGGCAGTACTATATTTCTTGATTATAATCATGTATATCCATGTCAAGACGACCTAAACTTAGAATTTATGACCAGCGCTAGAGAATGAGAATTCATACGAATTCAAAACCCGTAGCAAGCCTAAAACACCAATTCACACCAAACACAATCATAAATATATCAAAGAATTAAAACTTTTTAAAACATAAGAAATCTTTCATATGATATCATAATAAAATATTTTAGAAATATTTAAGTACATAGTCCTTGTCAACTTAACATAACATACTACAACAGTACATACTGCTACTGCAGTGTCTAATAAATATAAAGAAATTGATAGTTTAAAATTTACATAATTCAGCCGGTGAAGAAAGAGTCTGACAAAGAGGATAACTGGGGGAGGTCCGTAGAAAGGAATCCTAAAAATAATTGAGGGGGATCATACCTCACTAGATGAATTATTATTATATATATGCATACAACCTAAGCATACAAACAATCAAGCTCCAATATAATGTTTATATATTTATATTTATGTTTATTTATTTTATACACGCATTTTCATGTAAATACTCAAAAGCAATTTTCATATCAATGTAACGGATGAAAACAAGTGGAGGATCAAAGTAGAACCCTAAGAATTCTGTAACATTAATCACTATACCTCACCAACGAATAGACTTTCTTAAATCCAAAAATATTTTCCATTTCCAATTTGGCAATTGATTGGCCCCGAGACACAAAAAGATCAACTGAGCTACTATAGTCCACCTGCTAGCATGACTGGCCTCGAGACACCGCAGGTCAACTGAGCTCCCACAGCCATGCCACTCTCTATCCACAAATCTCAATAATCATTTATCCGTATCTCAGACCATATAATCTCATATCAATCAATATATCATAACCTAACAACTAGCGTATTATTGCACAGTAGTTCTAATGTAGCCCACTAGGTAGCACGTTCTATGGCTATCCTTCACAATATTATATCAAAAATAAATAATGAAAACATATTAAAATATAAGCAGCATACAAATTATATAATTAACATTTACATTAAGATATATATATATATATATATATATATATATATATATACACACTTGCTCTCTTTATGGCTATACAGAAAATAATTAGGATTAAAAATTCTAACCTTAAACATTATAGATTTCTAATGCAAACTCAATCTAAGATACGACTCTAAAAAACTCAAAACTCAATACTGTCACGACCCAAACTGGGGCCATGACCGGCGCTAGGGAACGGAAATTCTTTCGAATCCGGAAATCGTACTAAGCCTTAAAATAATAAAAACATATAATAAATAAAATAAATATACTGTAATTAAAATACATCAGAATTTAAAACTCAATAATTATGATAAAATAATCTCTGCATATCATAAAATAAAATATTTAATACATCATTCAGAGATACAAATCTCTGAATTTAAAATCCACATATAATATACAGAGTACCACTTCCGACAATATAAATACAACTACGGCAATTTTCTAGAGTACAATAATGAATATCTAAGTAAGTAATTTACATAATAAGGTCGGGACAGAAGAAATTCGATAAATAGGTCTATTGTTGAGGTCTGAGGAAGAGGACTCTCCTGTAAAAACATCAACTGAGGGGAGTTACACCTCACTGAGTGAATTATTATAATATATATACACACATTACTAAATGTCAAATGCAGAAAATCATATATGTATATAATAAATATGTATATAGGCATGTACACACAGATGCTAAAAATCACTTTATATTTAATACTGAAAAATATCAGTTTATGAAGGATCAAATAGAACCCTAAGTTATCACAACCTCAAATATCAATAGAAAGCACTCTAGCCATATTGGCTCACTTAATTCTAAGTAAATTCACTTAATCTAACTGGACAGTAGACTGGCTCTGAGACACTAAGTCAACTGAGCTCCAGCAGTCTGACTATCAGTGTGATTAGCCCCGAGATGCTAAGTCAATCGAGCTCCAGCAATCACACCATCAATCACATAACATCTCAATAAAATCAATCATATTATTTTCAATCAAATCATAATACAATAAATGATTCTTATTCAACCTTAAATCTATCACACCGGTACGTACTCAGTCCTAGTGCTGCCCACTAGGAAGCAAGTTCTATCGATATCCTTCATTTATATTAAAACATACATACAAAAAAATAAATAATGCATATTGACATTCAAAATGATCAAATAAACCATATATTTACAAGAAATATACCTAAAATAAACTAAGTATATTTCAGGTATATATACGTAAAAGCAATTCAAACAAGTCATGAAATATGCTCAAAATAAATCAATAATATACTCAAAAATAATTTGAATATAAATCAAAAGGAAAAACATGCATTCATTTCAAAATATACCAAAGATATACTACAAATATACGTAAGATATACTTAAACATTTAATAAAGCAATTATGCAAAATTTTATATTTAAAACATATAATTCTAAAATATGCGATCTAAAGCAATGTATACATATCATAATAACTCACAGGGATGCACTCCTCGAGACTGGTCCGACGGGCCTGGTCCGCTAGGCCTCGATCTCGGCACAACTAAATAAAAATAATAATTACGACATTAGAACAAATCTAACTTAGACTTCTAAAGACTCGATCTAGAATTCTAAACACAAATGGACACAAAATAGGAATTAGACCTAATGTCACATTTTACGAGAATTCTATCAAAAATTCGACAAAACCTCCTCTGTAAAACGGACATCTCTCTACTTTAAAAAGTAGAGCTGGTCCTGCAAGAAAAATACACTTCGAGTATAAAATTCTCACAACCCTCGGTTGGGATCCCGAACTTCAAAAATTCCACAACCGAGGTCCATAATTCAACACAAGTTCAATAATACAATAAAATATATAAAAATTCAATAAATACCAAAAATGCCCTCCAAATAGCAAAATATAACATATTAAGTATTAAAACGCGAAAAGTAATTATTTTACCAATAATTACTTAAAAACCCAAATAATAATATATTATTATAAAAAAATCAAAATTTCTAGATAATTCAATATAATTTAATAAAAATTCATTTTACAAAACCAAATTACTTAATTAGTCCAAACATATATTAAAAATTACTAAAAATCCATTTATTTACAAAAATAGTATATTATATATAATTTCAAAATAATTTGAAAATAATTTTCAAAAATTAGTATTAATTAGTGAAAATTAGTAAATAATTTTTAAAAATCATTTTTATACCTCAAATATTATTAAAACTAATTAAACTTAATATTTAACTAAAATTATCATCAAATTACCAAATGACCCCTAATATTTAAAAATACACATAAAATACTAATAATACTCAAAAATTCAATAAAAACTATATAAATACACAAAAAATTATTTTCTCAACATATTTCTCAATAATATCAACAAATACATTTAATTAACCAATTATTTCTAACTAAATATATATTTAACCCATATTTTCAAAACTAACATAAACTAAAAATAATTATAAAAATTATAAACTAAATTCTAAAATTAATATTAACCACCAATAACACTAAAAATCACAATTTCATAATTTATATAATTAATTTACGAAAACAATAAAATAATAACAAAATAATCAAAAATTCACAAAAATCAAAATAATTCCCAAAAATTACACAAAAATTCAAGAATGTAGACTGAGCTAAGGGGAACAACTTTTATAAAGGGATTTTTCATGAATCAAGCAAGAATTGACGAAAAAAATCAAAAACCCTAAAATGGCTGAAAATGAAATCAAGCTAGAAACACTATCAAATCGCATTTTCAAGCTAAAAGAAGCTTGGAATCCTCCTCCTTGAAGTTTCAGGAATCCAACAACACCAGAAACGTCCAATTTGGTGGCCAAAATCACCTTGAACGGAGGAGAGGAAAATCTCGGCTTCTGGAGCTACTGCCGGCACTGGAGAAAGAAGGGAAGACGACGGAAGGTGACAGCTGATGGGAGAGGCGCTCTGACGGCTGGCGAACGGAAGTAACAGACGGTGATGGTGAGGGATCGGGAGGGAGAAGATAGGGAGGGTGAGTTTTTTAGTTTTATGTATATATTACCATAATACTATATAATAAAAATCTAATAAACTATATATTATAATGTATATTATTATATTGTACAATATTCACACACCACACACCTATATTCACATATATATATATATACACGCACACACATATATTAATATATTACATGCTAATATTAATAATATACACATATAATATTAACACTTAACCCTAATTATATATGTGCATAAATATATATATTAACTCATAAAATAAAAGTCAATAATATAATTTATTAAAATAATAACATTAAAATATTAATACACCAAATTAAGTGTTATTAAAATAATATTTCTCAAAATAATAAACTTTAATATATACATTTACGTAGAAAATTAAAATTAAACATAAAAATAATAATAATGTTCACAAAAATGGTAAAATAATCAAATAAAATTTTAAAATTATTAAGACTGCATATCCTATTTTAAAATAAAATAATTTAAAAACTCAGATTATTACAAATATAAACCTGATGTCACATTTTATGAGAAATCTATTAAAAATTCGACAGAATCTCCTTTGTAAAACAAATATCTCTCTACTAAAAATAGAGTTATTCCTGCACAAAACTGCACTTCATTACTACTCATAACTACAAATTTCGGGTTGGGGCTCTAAACTACACATTACGTTCAATCAAGAACCAACACAATAACACATATAAAAAAATAATATAATTTTTTTCTCAAATCCCAATGTTTCACAAAAATTTAGTCTACTATCAAAACTTAATTTATTTATATAATAAAAATATAAAAGAATTTATTTTCAAATAAAAAATAAAAATTCTTGTTTATAAATAAAACATCACTTATGGAAATCAAATTTTCATTTTCACAACCAAATTAACATTAATCATAAATAACTATTAAAATCACTCAATTATATCATAAAAATAATAAAACACTCATTTAACTTGAAAATAATAAATAAATTTATTATTCATTTATTTTCCCTAAAATCACTACTAATTAACCAATAATTGAAAAATGATTATAAAAATATTTTTCATGCTTTAAAATAATCTAAAACATAATAAATAACAATAATTCAATTAAAATGAATTAATTGACTAATTTCTAATAATTTTTCCAAAAATAAATATTTAAACATAACTTTTAAAAATTCCTAACTTAAATTCTATAAAAAATTTCACAATATTTCCTCACTAAGTTTACTCTAAATGATTAATAGAATTTATTAAAAATATAAAAATTTTCCCAAGCTCTGAACAATAATGCAAATAGTAACCGAATGCCCAAAAAATTTTAAGAATACAAAAAAATAAATAAAAATCATATTTAGCAAGATCTCAATCTCAATTTCATTTCATATAACTATAAGTGGCTGGTGACATTGGCAGTGATAGTGCCGGTGGCTGGTGGTGTGCGTCGGGGGAAGAAAAGAAAACAATGGAGAAAGAAGAAGAAGAAGAAAAAAATTATTATTATTATTATTATTATTATTATTATTATTATTATTATTATTATTATTATTATTATTATTATTATTATTATTATTATTATTATTATTATTATTAACTCTTCCCAAATATTTATACACATAAATATACATATATATATAATATACTCTTAATAATCAATAAATTTACTAAAATACTCATTTAACAATAATTCGATAAAAATAATATTCAACACTTTAAAATCCATAATTGATTTAATAATTAAAAATACAGGTCATGACAATCTTCCCCCCTTACAAAAATTTATCCTCAAATTTTAATAAATAGAGAGAAGCACAAAGTTTTATGGAGGAAAAAGATACGGATATGCCACCCACATCTCTACCTCAGTCTCCCACATGTGCTCTTCCACAATGTTATTCCTCCATAAGACTTTGACCATCGGAATATGTTTAGATTGAAACTGACAAACTTGATAATCAACGATTGCAAATGGTTCTTCCTCATACGTCAAATTTTCATCCACTTCACTCAAGGGCTGCAAAACATACGAAGGATCCAAAATATACTTCTTGAGCATTGAAACACAAAACGCTAAATGCACTTGAGACAAATTCATATGTAAAGTCAATCGATATGCAACCATGTCAACTCACTCTAAAATCTCAAAAGGCCCTATGTACCTCGGTGCCAACTTTCCTTTCTTGCTAAATCTCATAACACCTTTCATTAGTGACACCTTCAAAAATATATAATTCCTAATTTGGAATTCCACATCTTTATGCTTCGGGTCTACATAACTCTTTTGCCTACTAGCTATTGTTTCCAATCCCTTTTTTTATCAAAGTGACTTTCTTAAATGTGCAATTAACTCTCTTTCTCCAACTTCATTCCAACACAGAGGGGATCTACTTTTCCTTCCATACAAAGCTTCATATTGTGCCATCTTAATACTGTTATAGTAGCTATTGTTATAAGCAAACTCTACCAATGATAAATGATCACCCTAACTGCCTCTAAAATCCATTACACACATTCTTAATATATCTTCAAGTGTTTAGATCATTCTCTTAAACTAACCATCAATCTGAGGATGAAAAGTAGTACTAAAATCGAGCCTGGTACCCATTAATTCCTATAACTTCTGCCAAAATCGAGAGGCAAACACCGAACCTCTATTTAAAAGAATAGAAATAGGCACCCCATGAAGACACACAATATGCTTGATGTACAACCTAGCCAATTTAACCATTAGATAAGTAGCTTTAACTCGCAGAAAGTGAGCTGATTTGGTTAACCTATCCACTATCACCCAAATGGAATCATATCCATCCTTTGAATGAGGCAACCCTATGTCACGACCCAAATCGGGGAGTCATGATCGATGCTAGGGAACGAGAATTCTTTTGAATTCAGAACCTGTAACAAGCCTTAAAAATAAAAAGCATGAAATAAATAAATAAAAATATACCATAATTAAAATTTATGTCAATTTAAAAATAAATACTTAACTGTCATATCATAAAATAAAAATATTTTCATACAATATTCAAAGAAAGGTCTCATACTAAAACAATATTCTACATATACAAAGCACTACTACTGCAGTTTTCTAGAATACAATAAAAGTTTAGATAAATGATTTACATAATCTAGTCGAGGCTAAAGAAGTTCGGCATAGAGGTCTACTACTGAGGTCTGATGATGAGGATTCTCCTGAAAAAAATATTGAGGGGAGTCAGATCTCACTGAGTGAATTATTATAATATATATACATGCAATCTAAAACATATCCAGTTAGACATCAGTATATATATATATATATATATATATACACACACACACACACACATTTCACACAGATACTAAAATCCACTTTTATATTTATAAATGCAAAAAACACTTATTTAGGTGAAGGATCAAATAAAACTCTAAATATTCGCAACCTCAAACAAATATCTCACTAGCCATGCAGACTTACTTAATTCCAAATAAATTCTCTTATTCCATTTTGGACAGTTGTCATGCCCCAGAATAGGGGGCCAAGACCAGCATTAGGGAATGGGAATTTTTTCGAATCCAGAACCCGTAACAAGCCTAAAAGAAATAAAATCATGCAATAATAATAATAACATAAATAAAATATTTTACAGTGGAAAATAAAATAATATTCTGACAATAGATTTAATAATACAAATCCATCTCATATAAAAAATCTCCTTTAGTACAAATCTCAGTTCAAATCTTTAATGTACAAATTTCATTCAAACATAATATATAAGTCTCACAACCGACTACATCTACTGCAGTGTCTAGATTATAAGATAAAATCAAGTAAGCAATTTACATAGTAAAGCCAGGGCGGAAGAAATCCAGCGTAAAGGTCTGCTACTGAGGTCTGAAGACGAACACTCTCCTGAAAAATAGTCAACAGAGGGGAGTCAGACCTCACTGAGTGAATTGTTATAATATATATACATGCATAACTAAATGACAATGCACACATTAATCAGTATATATAATAAATATATATATACAGGCAAAACACACAGATGCAGCAAAACCATTTTATATAAATATTGAAAATAATATCCGTTATGAAAGATCAAATAGAACCCTAGAAAATCGCAACCTCAAATAGTGTTAGACAACACTCTAGCCATACAGGCTCACTTATTTCAAATAATTTCACTTGTTCCATTTGGACAGTAGACTGGCCCCGAGACACTAAGTCAGCCGAGCTCCAGCAGTTTGACTGTTAGTGTGATTGGCCCCAAGATACTTGGTCAACCGAGCTCCAGCAATTACACTCCCAAATCACATCACACACATCAAATAATCAAATCCAATCAATATCCACAAATAGGTTAGTAATATAGCCTAAATGTTATCGTCGTACCATTACGTACTCGGTCCTAGTGCTACCCACTATGTAGCACGTTCTATTGATATCCTTCATTAAAATATAAAACATACATTCATAAAATCAATGATGCATGATATTAAATAAAATAGCAACATAAACTATATATATATATATATATACTAGAAATATACCAAAAATAAACCAAGTATATTCCAGGTATATATATGTCGAATAAATTCAATTTATTTATAAAATAAACTATAAATACATTTAAAAATATTTTAAGAATAATTCATTAATAAAACATGCATTTAATTTAGAATATACCTAAAATATACCAAAACTAAACCTAAGTAATAATTAAATCATTTATGCATAAGTTACTAAAATAAATCATACATTTCTAAATCATGCATCCTAAAACACGTATATATAAAATAACAACTCACAGTTATTGCACTCCTCGAGACGGATATGACGAGCCTGGTCCATTAGGCCTTGGTCTTGACGCAACTAAACAAACAAGTGATAACACGAAATTAGAATAAATCTAACGTAAATTCTAGAGACTTGATTTAGAATACTGGACACAAACAAGGAATAGAAATTTGACCGGGTATCACGTTTTATGAGAATTCTACCAAAATCTGGCAGAACCTCCCCTATAAAATGGATATCTCTCTACTCAAATAGTAGAGCCAGTCCTGCAAAGAAACACACTTCGAAATAAACATAACACAATCCCTCGGTCGGACTCCCAAACTACAATTTACCGACTGAGGTCCACAATTCATGAGATAGCACAGAATACACAAAAATATCAAAAATACCAAAAATGCCCTTTATACTCAAAATATAGCAATTAAATATTTAAAACACTGAAAATAACTATTTAACCGATAATTATAATGAAAATCCAAATTTTAATAAAATATTATTAAAAATCCACAATTCTCGATAAATTCATAAAAATTAACCAAAATACATTTTATAAATCAAAATGACATAATTAACCCTAAAACTTATTAAAATCAATAAAAACCCATTTATTTAGAAAAAATAGTATATTATATATGTTTTGAAAATAATTTATGAAAAATAGTTTTAATTAGTTAAAAATACTAAATAATTTATAGAAATAATTTTTATAGCTCAAATAATTATTAAAACCAATTTAATTATATTTTTAACCACATTAGTGTCAAATTACCAAAATACCCCTAATTTTCATAAATTCCCTAAAATTAATCAAAAATTCACCAAAAATAATATAATTACTCAAAAATTAATTTCTCAACATATAATTCAATAATATCAACAAATATACTCAATTAACCAATTAATTTCAATAAAACACATAATTAACCTAATTTCCCCAAAATTACATAAACTAAATAAATTCCAAATAATTACATAAAATTCACAAAAATTACAAATAAATTTCTAAAATGCATTTCAACACCTATAAACACCATAAAACACAATTTCATAATTTAATTAATTAATTTTTGAAAATTAGAAAATATTAATAAAATAATCAAAAATTCACAAAAATCAAAATAAATACCAAAAAATTCCACAAAAATTCCATAGTGTAGATTAAGCTACAAGGATCAAAGTTTATGAAGGGAGTTTGCTTGAATCATCCAAATTGAAGCTCAAAAAATTCAAAAACTCAAAGTGGCTGAAAATGGAAAATCAAAACCTAGGGAAATCTAGACCATTTCAGGTGAAACTGTTACGACCCAAAACAGGGGCCATGACCGACGCTAGGGAACGGGAATTCTTTCAAATCCAGAACCTGTAGCAAGCCTAAAAATAAAATAAAACATGCCAGTAATAATAACAACAGCTCTTAATGCAGCGAAAATAAAATCATAATTATCAAAATAATATCCATATCTCATATATAGATAAATCCTTTGAATACACATCTAGTTCAAATATTCAAAATACACATTTCATATAAATACAATACATCAAATTCCATAATTTATTTACAACTACTGCAATGTCTAGATTATAAAATAAAACTCAAGACTGAGATAAGCAGTTTACATAAAGAAGCCGGGGCGGAAGAAATCTGGCGTATAGGCCTACTACTGAGGTTTAAAGAAGATGACTCTCCTGAAAAATGGTCAACAGAGGGGAGTCAGACCTCACTGAGTGAATTACTATAATATATATACATGCATACTAATTGACAATGCATACAATCATCAGTATATATCTAATATGTATATATACAGGAAAATACACACAGATGCAATAAAATCATTTTATATATTTTTTTTTGAAAATCATCGTTTATGAATGATCAAATAGAACCCTACAATATCGCAACCTCGAAGCAGTGTTAGACAACACTCTAGCCATATAGGCTCACTTATTCCAATTATATTCACTTATTCCATTTGGACAGTAAACTAGCCCCGAGACACTAAGTCAATCGAGCTCCAGCAGTCTGACTGTCAGTGTGATTGGCCCCGAGACACTTGGTCAACCGAGCTCCAACAATTACACTCCCAAATCAAATCACACATCAAATAATCATAACCAATCAATATCCACAAGTGGTTAGTAATATAGCCTAAATGCTATAAGCGTACCGGTACGTACTCGGTCCTAGTGCTGTCCACTAGGTAGCACGTTCTATTGATATCCTTCATTGAAATATAAAACATACATTCATGAAAATAAATGATGCATGAATTGAATAAAATAGCAACATAAACCATATATATACTAGAAATATACCAAAAATAAACCAAGTATATTTCAGGTATATACACGTCAAATAAATTCAATTTACTTACAAAAAAAAACTAGAAATAAACCATGAATATACCTAAAAATATTTTAAGAATCATTTATTAATTAAACATGCATATAGTTTAAATATACCAAAATAAACCTAAGTAATTATTAAACCATGAATGCATATTTTATCAAAATAAAACATATATTTCTAAAATCATGCACCCTAGAGCACATATATATAAAATAGTAACTCACACTTAGTGTGCTCCTCGAGATAGGTCCAACGGGCCTGGTCCACCAGGCCTCGATCTCGGTGCAACTAAACAGACAAAAATAACAGACATCAGAAATAACTTAATAGAAAATCCTAGAAACTCGATCTAGAATATTAGACATAGAAACAGAATTAGGGTTTGACCGGATATCACATTTTACGAGAATTCTACCAAAAATTCAGCAGAACCTCCCCTGTAAAATGGACATCTCTCTACTCAAAGAGTAGAGCCGGCCCTGCAAAGAAACACACTTCAAAAAACAGGCACAACAACTCATCCATAACCCCTCGGTCGGACTCCAAACTACAGTCTACCGACCAGGGTCCACAATCACATAATAATTATGGAAATACCAAAAATGCCCTTATAACACAAAAATACATTTAATAAGTAGAAATTATATAATTAGCCTTAAAACACATTAAAAACCAATAAAAACTCATTTTATTAGAAAAATCGTATATTATATATAATTTAAAAATAATTCACGAAAAATAGTTTTAATTAGTTAAAAATACTAAATAATTTATAGAAATCATTTTTATACCTTAAATAACTATTAAAACCAATTCAATTACATTTGTAGTCAATTTAGGGTAAAATTACCAAAATACCCATATATGTATAATTATATTAAAATTACTCCAAAAATTCACCAAAAATAATGTAATTGCACAAAATTAATTTTCTAATCATATTTATCAATAATGTTAATAATTAAACTCAATTAACCAATTAATTTCAAATCAAAACACAATTAACCTAATTTTCCAAAATTACATAAACTTAATTAAATTCAAATAAATACATGGAAATTCATAAAAATTCCAAATACATTTCTATAATTCATTTTAACACCTATAATTATCATAAAACACAATTTCATAATTTATTTAATTAATTTTCGAAAATTAGAAAATAATATTAAAATATTCAAAAACACCCAAAAATCAAAATAATCTCCAAAAATTCTACAAAAATTCACACATGTATACTAAGCTAAGGGGAACAACATTTGTGAAGGAATTTTTCATGAATCAATCAATTCGAGGTTCAAAAAAATCAAGAATCCTAAAATGACCGAATTACCAAAATCGAAACCTAAGCAAATCAAGACCATTTTAAGTGAAACAAAGCTTGGAATCACACTCAACAGAGCTCAAGAAGAAGAAAGAGACCAGCGGTGTCAAAAACGGTGGCCGAAAACGTCGTGAACGACATTAGCTCCCACTTTCGGCTTTCCGGCCAAAAATGACTTCCAGACATCGAAAACAGCTGCAACAGGCGGCGAGGAAGGCTGAGGAAGGAGGTGGCACACCGGACGGCACACCAATCGTGAGAAATCGGGATGGCAACGACTGGATTTGCGTGGGGAAGGTTATCGGGGAAGAAGGAGTTCGGGTGGCAATTCCGTAAATAAACCAAACTTTATAATTTTGTTAATATTAAATGTATATATATATATATATATATATATATATATATATATATATATATATATATATATATATATATACATAAATACATACTTTACACTATATATTAAAATAATATAAAATCACACACATTAAATATACACCACACACATAAAATTTAATATTTTAATAATTTAATACACCTAAAAATAATTAAATAATATTAAAACAAATAAATAAATAATAAAATATTAGGGTAATATTAATTAAACCCTAATTAAATAAATAATTACACTAACATACGTTATTTAGTATTTTAAAAATATATATGAGTTCATGCAAGTCCGTAAATCTATTTAAAATAATTAGTAGTAAATTATTTACGTAAAAATTTGCTCGAAAATGCAAGTCCCGAGAAAATTTTACGTAAAGCACTTAAAATAATACACAATAATTAAAATAGGTTTTAAATACATATCAACTCGTAAAAATATCATAATATATATACAAAATTATTAACACTGCATATCCCGATGCAGTATTAAAATATTTAAAAAATACGGGATATTACAGAAACAAAGATTGGAATCACACTCAATGGAGCTCAAGGAAGAGATAGAGACTAGTGGCGTCAAGTTTGTGACTGGAAACGGCTTGATCGACGGTGAGATGAATTTTGGCTTCTCAAGGATTTTTCGGCCAAAACATGTTGGAAATGGAGGCTTCAGGCGTCGGGAAATGCTGGAGGTGGTAGTGGCAAGCCAAGAGGCACACCGACGGTGAAGGAACGGCGTGACAGGCGGCGGAACAGTGAGGAGGACGATAGGGATGAAAAGGAAGAAGACAATGGCAAACTTGTAAATAATGTGAACTTTTATTTTTTGATAAATAAATATGTATATATATGTATATATATAACTATACTATATATTATAATATTATATAATATCACACATACAAATAATACTCACCACACACATATTTTAATAATATATACACATATATACACATGTATAATTAATTAATTAATATTAAAACTAAATAATAAAAATTAATTTAATTAACTAAACCCTAACTTAATTTAAATAAATGTATATATATGCACTTTATTTAACACTTTAAAATTATATATGAGTTGATGCAAATTTGTAAAACTATTTAAAATAATTAATATTAAATTATTTACGTTTTAATTTCCTCGAAAATAAAATTTTCAAAAAAATTTTACGTAAATCTTTTAAAATAATATAAAATAATTAAAATTAGCTTTAATAAATAACAAAATCATAAAAATATCATAAAGTATAAAAAATATTAACACTGCATATCCTGATGCAGTTTAAAATTATTTAAAAACTCAGGATATTACAGTCTTCCCCCCTTACAAGAATTCATCCCCGAATTCTAGAAAAAGAATAAATACAAATCAAGGAGGAAAGAGATAAGGGAAAGAAGCTCGCATCTCAGCTTCAGTCTCCCACGTATGCTCCTTAACTCTGTTGCTACGCCACAAAACCTTGACCATCAGAATCTGCTTTGAACGCAATTGTCGAACTTGATAATCAACGATCGCCACAGGTTCTTCCACGAACGTTAGATCTTTATTTACTTCTATGTTGTCGAGCTGCAACATGTGTGAAGCGTCTGAAACATACTTCCTCAGCATCAAGATATGAAACACCGGATGCACTTCAGACATACCCGGAGGCAAATCCAACCGATATGCAATAGTGCCAACCCTTTCCAGAATCTCGAACGGTTCGATATATCTCGGTGCTAACTTACCCTTCCTGCCAAATCTCATCACACCCTTCATCGAAGACACTTTCAGAAAAATAAAATCTCTGACCTGAAACTCTACATCTCTGTACCTAGGATCTGCATAGCTCTTCTGCCTGCTAACTGCAGTCTCTAATCTGCTCCTGATCACGGTGACTTTCTCTGTAGCATCCTGAACCATCTCAGGTCCAGTTAAAGCTATCTCACCAATCTCATCCCAACTCAGAGGGGATTTACACTTCCTTCCATATAAAACCTCGTATGGTGTCATGTCAATACTGCTATGGTAGTTGTTGTTATATGCAAACTCTACAAGTGGCAAATGATCATCCCAACTACCTCCCAAATCCAAAAAACACATCCTCAATATATCTTCTAATGTCTGGATCGTCCTCTCAGACTGACCATCTGTCTGAGGATGAAAAGCAATACTAAAGTCTAACCTAGTGCCCATCGCTTCCTGCAACTTCTGCCAAAATGAGAAGTAAACACTGAACCCCTGCCTGACACAAGGGACACAGGTACTCTATGAAGGCACATAATATGCTTCATATATAACTTCGCCAATCTAGCTACAAAATAGGTGGCTTTCACAGGCAAGAAATGTGCAGACTTAGAACCTGTCTACAATCACCCAGATGGAATTGTATCCATCCTTCGAATGAGGCAAACCGACCACAAAACCCATAGCTATCCTTTCCCACTTCCAATGGGGAATAGGAAGAGGCTGAAGTTTCCCTGAAGGCTTCTGATGTTCAGTTTTAACTTACTGACCACGTCAAGCATTTAGCAACATAATCAGCGACATCCTTCTTCAGTCTGTCCCACCAGTACAAATCTCTAATACTGTGGTACATCTTAGTGACACCCGGATGTATGCTGTAGGCTGTAGAGGGTGCTCTCCTTTAGAATCTCTTCTCTCAAATTATCCACATCAGGAACACATAATCTACCACTGATCCACAATACACCATCATCATCAAGTGTGAAATCAGTGAACTTCCCTGCTCTGACATTCTCTGCAAGCTCCTCTAGAATAGGATCTCAGCTCTGAGCTGCCTTAATCCTATCTCTCAGTATAGATCGCACCTTAAACTGAGCTAGCAATCCACCTGATCTACTAAGCTTCATCATCAGACCTTGATCCACCAACAAATGCAACTCCTGGATCAACAGTCTCCTCTCAACACTAGTATGAGCAAGATTGCCTGAGGACTTCCTACTTAAGGCATCTACTACTACATTAGCCTTGCTCAGATGATATAAGATCTCACAGTCATAATCTTTCAATAGTTTCAACTATCTTCTCTGCCTCAAGTTTAGATCTCTTTGCTGGAAAATGTACTTAAGGCTCTTGTGATTAGTAAAAATCTCATAAGTCACCCCGTACAGATAATGTCTCCAAATCTTCAGAGCAAAGATCACTACAGCCATCTCAAGGTCATGTGTAGGATAGTTTTGCTCATGCTTCTTGAACTGCCTCGAAGCATAGGTTATCACCTTACCATTCTGCATCAACACACAACTAAGGCCAACTCTAGAGGCATCACAATACACTGTGAACTTTTCCACACCATTAGGCAAAGATAACACTGGAGCTATCATTAACTTCTCCTTTAGCAATTGAAAAACTACTCTCACAAGCTTCTGACCACTTAAATCTAATATTCTTCTAAGTCAAGCGAGTCAAAGGGGCTGCAATTCTAGAAAAATCTTGCATAAACCTCCTATAGTACCGGGCTAAACCCAGAAAAACTCTGAATCTCTATAATAGAAGTCAGTCTAGGCCACTCTAACACTGCCTCAATCTTTTGTGGATCCACCTGAATACCTTTTTTAGAGACCACGTGTCCAAGAAAAGAAACACTCTCCATCCAAAAATCATACTTTGAGAATTTAGCATAAAGTTGATGTTCTCTCAGTGTCTGTAGTACAGTCCTCAAGTGATATACATGCTCTTCCATACTCCTCGACTATACCAGTATTTCATCAATGAAGACTATCACAAAATGATCCATATACTGTCTGAACACCCTATTCATCAGGTCCATAAAAGTTGCTGGTGCATTAGTCAAGCCAAAAGACATCACCAGAAACTCATAGTGGCCATATCGAGTGCGAAATGTTGTTTTAGAAACATCAACTTCACTGATCCATAGCTGATGATAACCCAACCTCAAATCAATCTTAGAAAAGAACTATGCACCCTATAGCTGATCAAACAAGTCATCTATCCTCAGAAGAGGATACATATTCTTCACTGTCACCTTATTCAGCTCTCTATAGTCAATGCACAATCTTAGGGTACCTTCTTCTTCACAAATAGGACTGGTGCACCCTAAGGAGAAACACTGGGTCTGATGAAACCTTTATCCAATAACTTTTGCAACTGCTCCTTTAACTCTTTCAACTTTGTAGGAGCCATTCTATAGGGTGGCATAGATATAGGAGTAGTGCCTGGAACCACATCTATACAGAACTCAATCTCTCTGTGAGGTGGTAAACCTGGCAACTCCTCAAGAAAAACATCAGGGAACTCACAAGCAACAAGAACATCTGTGAGTGAAAAATTCTCCATTGAGGTATGCCTGACCAATGCCAAATACCCCTGACAACCTTTCCTCAACAACTTCCTAGCCGTTATAGTAGAAATAAGATTCTGAGGTGCTGAACTCCTATCACCCACAAACTTAAATTCTTTTTCATCAGGAATTCTAAAAGTTACCTTTTTACTCCGAAAATCCACCATGGCATAGTGCTGAGATAACCAATCCATAGCCAGAATGACATCAAACTCCACATCCAATAAAATCAAATCAGCAGACAATTCTCTATCTCCCATGAGAACTAGACAACCAGAAAGAACAACATCGGTGTTCAAAGAATCACTGAGAGAAGTGGTGACAGATAAAGGAAAAGCCATCCTCGAAGCTTGCCAATAAGACTTGGAAGCAAAAATAGGAGAAACGAACGAATGTGTGGCACCCGAATCAAACAGAACCCATGCATCCAGGTAACAAACAGAAATAATACCTGCCACGACTGCATTGGATGCCTGAGCATCCTGCTGAGTGAGATGAAAAACTCTAGCCTGTCCTCGACCTCCCTGCTGGCTGGTGGAAGCCTGGCCAACACATCTAGCACCTCCTCTAGCACCTCTACCACAACCCTGATGGGGAACAAGCTGAGTGGAACTCTGATGCTGGGCTGGAGGAAATTGAAATGGAACGGGTGCAGCACTAGCAATCGACTATTATGGAAATTATGGAATATGCGGCTGCTGATACCCGGAATAAGGACACGATCTGGCATAATATCTTGTCTGCCCACATCTGAAGCATGTCAGTAGTGTCATATAGCATGGTCCCTGATGGACTCTACCGCAGGTCTAGCAAACACTGGCAGCTGACCCAGAACTACGTCCACTGATGCTACTTGAAGCACCTGACCCAAGTCTAAATAGTCTACATTGACCCCCACGGCCATGTCTATTGCTCTGATGCTCTCGCTGCTACTGTCTCTGGCTCTGTTGAGCTGGACCTCTCTATTGACTACTCGAACCAATCTAGAAACTCGAGTATGGAGTAGTCTGAAATCCACTCGACTAAACACCTAACTGGTAATAATCAGGCATAGCTCCCTGTTTGACTAGCCTCAGATCAATCTCCTTGGCCAACTCAATCACCGACTCCAGAGTAAGGCCCACTGTAGGCATACCAGCAAATGCAGAAACCAAACTAGTAACATAGGTAATGACCGTGAAATATTGATCTCTCATCAAATTCTCTGCATATCTACCCAGCCAGAGAAACTCTCGGGTATACTCCTCAACAGATCGATCACCATGAGAAATACTGGTCAATCTGAGACGATAACTCATGCGAAGTGGCTCTGGATAGAATCTCCTCATAAACCTCTCTTAAAATTAAGCCCAGGTCATCGTCATCATGTACGACTGAATCATTTGAATGAACTAGTCCAAGGCTGGTCCCTTAACAGAAAGCTCTATGATCATAATCCACTGGTACTCAGTGTGAGCAGTCCAAGTCCTAGTCTCGATCGCATGCAGGAAGTCTAAAGGGTCGGAAGCCCCATCAAAAGCGATTCTGCCAACTCTAGCATAAAACAGAGTTGCATTAGGGTCAGACATACCCTGCTAATAGGCAGGCTGAACAAGTGAAACAACTGGAGGTACAGGAACATCCTCAAACTCAGGCTCTACAGGCTCCTCGTCTTGTATCTCTCTCTGCCTATGGCGACCTGTCGCTCCTCGAGGTCTACCTCTACCACGACCTCTGCGTCTAACTGGCTACTCAGGAGGTAAAACCTCATCCTGAAAGGACTCATCATCCTCGGCCTCAATGACCGGTGGAGCGACACACGCTCGCCTCCTCATTCTAAAAAGACAAACAGAAAGATTCAGACAAAATAGACAATGGAAGAATACGTAGAAAGCTAAATCAAGGAATAGTTATTAAGACATACTCGAACCTAATTCACTGCAGTAGTTTCAAAAGAAAACACAACACTGAAAACTAGGGCTACAACTCACACAACTAAGGCCCTGACACAAAACTCCGCTCTAATACCAACTTTGTCACGACCCAAAAAAGAGGGCCATGACTGGAGCTAGGGAACAAGAAATATTTCGAATCCGGAACCCGTAGCAAGCCTAAAAGAAAATAAAATCATGCAATAATAATAATAGCATAAATAAAATATTTTGCAGCAGAAAATAAAATAATATTATAACAATAGATTTAATAATACAAATCCATCTCATATAAATAATCTCTTTTAGTATAAATCTCAGTTCAAATCTTTAAAGTACAAATTTCATTCAAACATAATATATAAGTCTCACAAACCGACTACAACTACCGTAGTGTCTAGATTATAAGATAAAATCAAGTAAGCAGATTACATAGTAAAGCCGGGGCGGAAGAAATCCGACGTAAAGGTCTGCTATTGAACTCTGAAGATGAACATTCTCCTGAAAAATAGTCAACAGAGGGGATCCAGACCACACTGAGTGAATTATTATAATATATATACATGCATAACTAAATGGCAATGCATACATTAATCAGTATATATAATAAATATATATATATAGGCAAAACACACAGATGCAGCAAAACCATTTTATATAAATATTGAAAATAATATCCGTTATAAAGGATCAAATAGAACCCTAGAAAATCGCAACCTCAAACAGTGTTAGACAACACTCTAGCCATATAGACTCACTTATTCCAAATAATTTCACTTGTTCCATTTAGACAGTAGACTAGCCCTGAGACGCTAAGTCAACCGAGCTCCAGCAGTTTGACTGTTAGTGTGATTGGCCCCGAGACACTTGTTCAACTGAGCTCCAGCAATCACACTCCCAAATCACATCACACACATTAAATAATCAAATCTAATCAATATCCACAAATAGGTTAGTAATATAGCCTAAATGCTATCATCATACCTGTACGTACTCGGTCCTAGTGCTGCCCACTAGGTAGCACGTTCTATTGATATCCTTCATTAAAATATAAAACATACATTCATAAAATCAATGATGCATGATATTAAATAAAATAGCAACATAAACCTTATATATACTAGAAATATACCAAAAATAAACCAAGTATATTCCGGGTATATATATGTCGAATAAATTCAATTTATTTATAAAATAAACTATAAATACATTTAAAAATATTTTAAGAATAATTCATTAATAAAACATGCATTTAATTTAGAATATACCTAAAATATACCAAAACTAAACCTAAGTAATAATTAAATCATTTATGCATAAGTTACTAAAATAAATCATACATTTCTAAATCATGCATCCTAAAACATGTATATATAAAATAACAACTCACAGTTATTGCGCTCCTCGAGACGGATCTGACGGGCCTAGTCCACTAGGCCTCGGTCTCGGTGCAACTAAACAAACAAATGATAACACGAAATTAGAATAAATCTAACGTAAATTCTAGAGACTCGATCTAGAATACTGGACACAGACAAGGAATAGAAATTTGACCATGTATCACATTTTACGAGAATTCTATCAAAAATCTGGCAGAACCTTCCCTATAAAACGAACATCTCTCTACTCAAAGTGTAGAGCTGGCACACTTCGAAATAAACAGAACACAATCCCTCGGTCGGACTCCCAAACTATAATTTACTGACTGAGGTCCACAATTCACGAGATAGCACAGAATACACAAAAATACCAAAAATGCCCTTTATACTCAAAATATAGCAATTAAATATTTAAAATATTGAAAATAACTATTTAACCGATAATTATAATGAAAATCCAAATTTTAATAAATATTATTAAAAATCTTTAATTCTCGATAAATTCATAAAAATTTACCAAAATACATTTTATAAATCCAAATGACATAATTAACCCTAAAACTTATTAAATCAATAAAAACCCATTTATTTAGAAAAATAGTATATTATATATGTTTTGAAAATAATTTACGAAAAATAGTTTTAATTAGTTAAAAATACTAAATAATTTATAGAAATAATTTTTATAGCTCAAATAATTATTAAAACCAATATAATTATATTTTTAACCAAATTAGTGTCAAATTACCAAAATACCCCTAATTTTCGTAAATTCCCTAAAATTAATCAAAAATTCACCAAAAATAATATAATTACTCAAAAATTAATTTCTCAACATATAATTGAATAATATCAACAAATATGCTCAATTAACCAATTAATTTCAATTAAACTCATAATTAACCTAATTTCCCCAAAATTACATAAACTAAATAAATTCCAAATAATTACATAAAATTCAAAAAAATTACAAATAAATTTCTAAAATGCATTTCAACACCTATAAACACCATAAAACACAATTTCATAATTTAATTAATTAATTTTTGAAAATCAGAAAATATTAATAAAATAATCAAAAATTCACAAAAATCAAAATAAATTCCAAAAAATTCCACAAAAATTCCAAAGTATAGATTAAGCTACAAGGATCAAATTTTATGAAGGGAGTTTGCTTGAATCATCCAAATTGAAGCTCAAAAAATTCAAAAACTCAAAGTGGTCAAAAATGAAAAATCAAAACCTAGGGAAATCTAGACCATTTTAGGTGAAAAAAAGCTTGGAATCATACTCACCGGAGCTCAAGGAAGAGATAGAGACTAATGTCATCGAGTTTGGTGGCCGAAAATGGCTTGATCGACGGTGAGATGAATTTCGGCTTCTCAAGGATTTTTCGACGAAAACACCCTGGAAATGGAGGCTTTAGGCATCGGGAAAGGTTGGAGGTGGTGGTGGCAAGCCAAGAGGCACACCGACAGTGAAGGAACGACATGACAAGCGGCGGAATGGTGAGAAGGACGATCGGGAAGAAAAGGAAGAAGACAATGGCAAACTTGTAAATAATGTGAACTTTTATTTTTTGATAAATAAATATGTATATATATGTATATATATAACTATACTATATATTATAATATTATATAATATCACACATACAAATAATACTCAACACACACATATTTTAATAATATATACACATATAATTAGTTAATTAATATTAAAACTAAATAATAAAATTAATTTAATTAACTAAACCCTAACTTAATTTAAATAAATGTACATATATGCACTTTATTTAACACTTTAAAATTATATATGAGTTGATGCAAATTTGTAAAACTATTTAAAATAATTAATATTAAATTATTTACATTTTAATTTTTTTGAAAATAAAATTTTCGGGAAAATTTTACGTAAATCTCTTAAAATAATATAAAATAATTAAAATTAGCTTTAATAAATAACAAACTCATAAAAATATCATAAATATGTATAAAAATCATTAAGACTACATATCCCGATGCAATTTAAAATTATTTAAAAACTCAGGATATTACAATAGTAGATTAGCCTCGAGACACTAAGTCAACCGAGCTCCATCAGTCTCATTGTCAGTATGATTGGCCCCGAGACTCTAGGTCAACCGAGCTCCAGCAACCATACTATTCACTTACGTCAAATCTCAATAATCAATCAATCAAATTCTCTTCAAATAATTTTCACAATATCGACCCTAAAGTCTAACGAACCGGTACATACACAGTCTTAGTGCAGCCCACTAGATAGCACATTTTATTGATATCCTTTTGAATAAAATTGTATATTTATGAAAAATAAATAAATGCATAATTAAACACAAATGACATTTATAATAGCAAAATATACTATTTATATACCAGAAATATACCAAAAATATACTAAATATATTTCAAGTATATATGCTACATATAATCCAAAATCAACCATAAATATACCAAACATATGCCGAATATATATATTGAGCTTATATCAAAATATATTCAATATATATAAAAAATATACCGACATACATATGGCACATATATATCAAATATATACTAAAAACAAATCAAGCATATATGTCATATATATATATATCAAATATGTCAAAAATATACTAAAAGTATACCAAAAATATGCTTATTCATGTAATGAAATAATTCATGTTTAAACTTATATCAAAACATGAAAACTCATAATCATGTATCTACATGCGATGTATATATAAAATAATAATTCAAAAGTTTGCGCTCATCAAAACTGGCTCAACGGGCTCGATCTGATAGGTCTCAGTCTCGGCGCAACTAGAAAATAAATAATAATCATAATCATAATAAATTTCTAACTTATACTTCTAAGAATTCTAAAAGAGACTCGATTTAAGAATCCAAAACTCAAATAAATACAGAAATTCAGGATCGACCGGACGTCACTGTAATATCCCGTGTTTTTAAAATATTTTTACACTGTATCGGGATATGCAGTGTTAATAATTTCTGTACATTATATGATATTTTTACGAGTTAATATGTATTTAAAATCTATTTTAATTACGGTGTATTATTTTCAGTATTTTACGTAAAATTTTCCCGAGACTTGCATTTCCGGGGAAATTTTCACGTAAACAATGTATTATTAATTATTTTAAATGTATTTACGGACTTGCATGAACTCATGCGTATTTTTAAATTATTAAATAAAGCCTGTGTGTGTATATTTGATTAATTAGGGTTTATTATTACCCTAATATTTTATTAATTATTTATTTGTTTTATTGTTATTTAATTAATTTTATTTAGTATAAATTATTAAAATATTAGATTTTATGTGAGTGGTGTATATTTGATGTGTGTAATTTAATATTATTTTATTATATAGTGTAAAGTATATATATATACATTAATATTTGTCAAAAATCAAAAGAATTGGAAAATTACCATTTTGCCCCCGAGTCTCCTTCTTCCTCCCGATTCTTCTCCTAGCCGTCCGGGCGTCTGTCACGCTGTTTCTTCATCGTGGGTGTGCCGTCCGGTGTGCCACCATCTTCCCCGACCAATTCCACCGCCTGAGGAGGCCGTTTCCGGCGCTTGGAAGTCGATTTTGGCCGGAGAAGCCGAAAATCGATCCACCGTCGATCACATCGATTCCGGCCACCGTTTTCGACACCGCTGGTATCTTTCTTCTCCTTGAGCTCCGGTGAGTGTGATTCTAGCTTTTGAGCTAAAATGGTCTAGAATTGCTTAGGTTTCGATTTTGTCAATTTCGGCCTATTAGGGTTTTTGATTTTTTTGAGCTTCATATTGATTGATTCATGAAAACTTCCTTCACAAATGTTGTTCCTAGTAGCTCAATCTACATGTATGAATTTGTGTAGAATTTTTTGAGATTGTTTGAATTTTTGGGTATTTTTGAATATTTTAATATTATTTTCTAATTTTCGGAAATTAATTATTTAAATTATGAAATTGGAGTTTATGGTTGAATTAGGTGTTGAAATGAATTATAGGAATTTATTTGGAATTTTTATGAATTTCTAAGTATTTATTTTGAATTATTGAAGTTTATGTGATTTTGAGAAATTAGGGTTAATTGTGTTTTAAATTGAATTTAATTGGTTAATTGAGTTTAATTATTGATATTATTGATAAATATGTTGAGAAAATTAATTTTGGATAATTGTATGATTTTTGGTGAATTTTTGAAGTAATTTAAGTATATTTATATATATAGGGGTATTTTGGTAATTTTACCCTAAATTGTCTAAAAATGTAATTTAATTGGTTTTAATAGTTATTTAAGGTATAAAAATGATTTCTACAAAATATTTGGTATTTTTAACTAATTAAAACTATTTTTCGTGAATTATTTTCAATTATATATATAATATACGGTTTTTCTAATAAAATGAGTTTTAATCGGTTTTTACAGTGTTTTAAGGTTAATTATGTAATTTTTACCTATGAGATGTATTACTATGTTGTGAGGATATTTTTGATATACTTGGAATATGTTCTGTGTTTGTGGACCCCGGTCGGTGGACTGCAGTTTGGAGTCCGACCGTGGGATTTTGATTGTGTTGAGCTTGTTTTTTTGAAGTGTATTTCCTTGCAGGGTCGGCTCTACTCTTTTGAGTAGAGAGATGTCCGTTTTACAGGGGAGGTTCTATCGAATTTTTGGTAGAATTCTCGTAAAACGTGATATCCAATCGAACCCTAATTTTGTTTCCGTACTTAAATACTCTAGATTGAATTCTAGGATTTCTGTTAGGGTTTATTCTGATGTCGATTATTTATTGCTTGTTTAGTTGCACCGAGACCGAGGGCTAGTGGACCAGGCCCGTCGGACCTGTCTCGTGGAGCGCATTAGGTGAGTTACTATACTATATATATATGCTTAGGATGCATGATTTAGAAATGCATGTTTTATGTTGATTAAATATGCATAAATAATTTGATTATTTCTTAAGTTTATATTAAGTATATTTTCGGTTTATTTTTGGTATATATTAAATTGTATGCATGTTTTGTAAATAAAATATATTTAAAATGTTTTTAAATATATTTCCAGCTTAATTTATAATTTAATTGAATGTATTTGACATATATATACTCGAAATATACTTGATTTACTTTTGGTATATTTCCGGTATATATATGGTTTATATTGTTATTTTATTTAAATTCATGCATCATTTATTATGAATGAATGTTTTATATTTAATGATGAAGGATATCAATAGAACGTGCTACCTAGTGGGCAGCACTAGGACCGAGTACGTACCGGTACGCCTATAGTAATTAGGCTATAATACTAACTTATTTGTGGATATTGATTTGATTATGATTATCGATATGTGAGATGTGGTTTGTGGGTGTGATTGCTGGAGCTCGGTTGACCAAGTGTCTCGGGGCCAATCACACTGGCAGTCAGACTGTTGGAGCTCGGTTGACTTAGTGTCTCGGGGCCAGTCTACTGTCCATATGGATTAAGTGGATATACTTGGAATAAGTGAGCCTGTATGGCTAGAGTTTTGTTTAACACTATCTTCTGAGGTTGCGATATTTTAGGGTTCTATGTGATCCTTCATAAAAGATGATTTTCAGATAAAATATATAAAAATGATTTTATTGCATCTGTGTGTAATTGCCTGTATATATACATATTATATATACTGTTGATTGTATGCATTATCACTTAGTGTGTATGTATATATATTATAGTAATTCACTCAGTGAGGTCTGACTCCCCTCCGTTGACTATTTTTCAGGAGAGTCAACTTCCTCAGACCTCAGTAGCAGGTCGATACGCCGGATTTCTTCCGCCCCGGCTTCTTTTTGTAAATTATCTACTTGAGTCTTATTTATTTTATCTAGACACTGCAGTAGTTGTGAATTAAAGTATTGGATTTTATGTATTTTATTTTAAAGAGATGTATTATATTGAAACTGGATTTGTATTAAAGAGATTATATATATCTATGAGATGAGATTCGATTTAAATCCAGTTGATGTGAATAATATTATGATATTATGATTTTTATTTCCGCTGCATATTATACTGTTACTGTTATTATGGCATGATTTATTTTATTTTTAGGCTTGCTACGGGTTCCGGATTCGAAAGAATTCTCGTTCCCTAGTGCCGGTCATGACCCCTGTTTTGGGTCGTGACAGTCACATTTTACGAGAATTCTACTGAAAATTCGGCATAACCTCCTTTGTAAAACAAATATCTCTCTACTGATAGTAGAGCCGATCCTACAAGGAAAACACACCTTTAAAACCACAAAGCTCAACACCTTGGGTTAGGATCCCGAACTGCACAAATTCCTAACCAAGGTTCACAATTCACCAAAAATCAATATATTATAATAAATACATTAAAAATCATTAAACCCCTTAAATATCCATAAAATACCAACATATAATATATTTAAACATTAAATCATTAAATATAATTATTTTCACAATAATTAAATAAAATCTCAAATAATAACATAATATTAATAAAAATCAAATTTTTTAATAATTCAACATAAAATAGTAAAAATTCACTTATATATACTCAAATAACTTATTTAGCTTAAATATATAATAAAAGTTATTAAAAATTCATTTAATCACCAAAATAGTAAATAATATATTGTTTGAATATAATTTTCAAAAATTAGTATTAATTAGTTAAAAAATAGTAAAGAATTTATAAAAATCATTTTAATACCTTATATAATTCTAAAATCATTTAAAACACATATTTAACTATAATATCCACAAAATTATATAATTAACCTATATGTACAAAATTTACATAATATAAAAACAGTCTAAAAATTATATAAATTCACTAAAAATTATTTTAATAATTCTAAAATTATTAACTCAAATTAATAACACTAATTTAACTAAATTTTCATTAAAACTAATTAATTAACATAATTATCATAAATTCAATATTTAATATTAAAATAATAAAAAAATTACCCATAATTCAAATTAATTTTAAAAAATAAACAAAAATTATTTTTAGGAAGATTAAGTTAAACTAATGAACATTTATAAAGCACCAATCCATGAATCAATCAATATCAAGTTAAAAAAAAAATAAAAACCCTAAAACACATAAACTAAAAATTGAAGATAACTCAAAATCAAAGGGATTTGAGATCAAACGGAGCTCGGAATCAAACTCACTGAAGCTTGGTGGTTTGAACGAGACTGGTGGGATGCAGTAAGCTGGCCAGAATCGAAGTCGCCGGTTTGAAGCTCCTCCCTGCTACTACTATTTCAAGCGATTTCGAAGGCTACCGATGCGTCCCGGTGTAACGGAAGGGGAGGAGAGTTGACGGTGGCTAGTGGCGGTGACTATAGCAGTTCCAGTAGGTGAGGTGGCACTAGCAGGGACTCGAGAAGAAGAAGAAAAAAAAAGAAAAGAAGAGAGGAGAGAGAAATTGGCTTTAACCTGAAAATTTAACCTTCTTTTTTTATTATTTAGGGAAAAGACTAAAATGCCCTTCAATCTAAATTAACAATAATAATAATAATAATAATAATAATAATAATAATAATAATAATAATAATAATAATAATAACAACAACCACCTTAATACATTCAAGTAAAAAAACCCCTAAAATAGATTATTTTACATAAATAAATTCTTAGAATAAAATAAATAAAAAATATTTGCAAATAATAACAATAATATATAAATAAAATTTAAAATTTATTAACGTTACATTTCTTATAATAGTTTAATATTATTTAAAATACAAGGTCATTACAATTTTCTCTCCTTATAAGAATTTGTCCTCGAATTCAAAGAAAAGAATAGAAACATGAATTGTCGAGGAAAAAGGTAAAGGTAAGAAGCTCGCATCTCAGCTTCAGTCTCCCAAGTGTGCTCCTCCACTTTGTTACTTCACCACAACACCTTGACCATCAGAATTTACTTTGAACGCAACTGACGAACTTAATAGTTTACAATCGCGACTTGTTCTTCCTCATACGTCAGGTCTTTATTCATTTCTACACTATCGGGTTGTAACACGTGTGAAGGGTCCAAAATATACTTCCTCAACATCGAGATATGGAACACTAGATGCTCTTGAGACAAATTTGGAGGCAAAGCGAACCGATATGCAACCATGCCCACTCCCTCCAAAATCTCGAACGGTCCAACATATCTCAGTGCTAGCTTCCCCTTCTTGCCAAATCTCATCACACCCTTCATAGGAGACACCTTAAAAAATATATAGTCTCCAAACTGAAATTCTATATCTTTGCTGTCACAACCCAAACCGGGGGCCATGACCGGCGCTAAGGAATGAGAATTCTTTCGAATCCGAAACCCATAGTAAGCCTTAAAATAATAAAAACATACAATAAATAAAATAAATATACTGTAATTAAAAATTTCAATTTAACATAATAAAATAATCTCTTTCATATCATGAAATAATTTAATACAATCTCATATTAAACATCTGAATTAAAATCTCATACATCAAATAAATAAAACTCACTATTGATACATAATATAACTACTGTAGTTTTCTAGAGTACATTAATAAATAATTATATAGATAATTTACATAATAAAGCCAGGG
Source organism: Mallotus nudiflorus (assembly GCA_947683625.1). Taxonomy (NCBI): domain Eukaryota; kingdom Viridiplantae; phylum Streptophyta; class Magnoliopsida; order Malpighiales; family Euphorbiaceae; genus Mallotus; species Mallotus nudiflorus. The sequence continues at coordinate 1,829,141 of CANTUR010000172.1, forward strand.
TAGAAGAAATCCAGCAGATAGGCTTACTGCTGAGGTCTGAAAAAGAGGACTCTCCTATAAAAACATGAACTGATGGGAGTCAAACCTCACTGAGTGAATTATTATAATATATATACACGTATTTCAAAATATCAAATGCAGACAATCATGTATATATAATAAGTATGCATACAGGCATGTACACACAGATGCTAAAAATCATTTTATAGTTAATACTGAAAAATATCAGTTTAAGAAGGATCAAATAGAACCCTAAGTTATCGTAACCTCAAATATCAACAGGAAACGCGCTAGCCATACTGGCTCAGTTAATTCCAAGTAAATTCACTTAATCCAACTAGACAGTAGACTGGCCCTGAGACACTAAGTTAACCAAGCTCCAGTAGTCTAACTGTCAATGTGATGGCCCTGAGACACTTGGTCAACCGAGCTCCAACAATGACACCATCAACCACATCACATCTCAATCAAATCAATCATATCATTATACCACAAATGATTCTCATTCAACCCTAAATCTATCACACCGGTACGTACTCAGTCCTAGTGCTGCCCACTAGGAAGCACGTTCTATCGATATCCTTCATTTAAAATAAAACATACATTCAAAAATGAATAATACATACAATGGCATTCAAAATAATCAAGTAAACCATATATATACCAGAAATATACCCAAAATAAACTAATTATATTTCAAGTATATATACATAAAATAAATTTAATTTAATCATGAAATATACTCAAAATCAGCCAATAATATACTTAAATTGAATATAAATCTCAAAGAAAACATGCATTTATTTTAAAATATACAAAAAATATACTAAAAATATGCCTAAAATATACTTAAGCATTTAATAAAGCAATTATGCAAAACTTTAAATTTAAAACATATAATTCTAAAACATGCAACCTAAAGCAATGTATATGTATCATAATAACTCATAGGGATGCACTCCTCGAGACTGGTCCAACGGGCCTCCTCCACTAGACCTCGATCACGGTGCAACTAAACAATAAAAATGATCAAAAATTAGAATATATATCTAACTTAGGCTTCTAGAGACTCGATCTAGAATTACTGAACACGAATGGACACAAAATTAGAATTAGACCCAATGTCTCGTTTTACAATAATTCTATTGAAAATTCGACAGAATCTCCTTTATAAAACGGACATTTCTCTACTAAAAAGTAGAGTCGGTCTTGCAAGAAAAATAGACTTCGAGTATAAAAATCCTCATAACCCTCGGTTGGGATCCCGAACTACTAAAATTCCCCAACCGAGGTTGTAATATCCCGTGTTTTTAAAATATTTTTACACTGTACCGGGATATACAGTGTCAATAATTTTTATGCAATATACGATATTTTTATGAGTTAATATGTATTTTAAACCTATTTTAATTATGGTGTATTATTCTCAGTATTTTACGTAAAATTTTCCCGGGACTTGCATTTTCGGGGAAATTTTCACGTACACAATTTATTATTAATTATTTTAAATGTATTTACGGACTTGCATGAACTCATACATATTTTTAAATTATTAAATAAAGCCTATGTGTGTATATTTATTTAATTAATTAGGGTTTATTATTACCCTAATATTTTATTGTTTATTTATTATTATTTGACTATTTTATTTATTATTAAATTATTAAAATTTATTATTTTATTATTATTTATTTATTAATATTTAATTATTTTAATTTATTTTATTTTTTCTTTTTTTTCCTTTTTCTTTCTTTTTCTTTTTCTTTTTCCTTCCTTTTTCTTTCTTTTTCTTTTTCTTCTTCTTCCTCCCTTCTCCCACGCGCCCGACCACCCACCTCACTCCCCACCGCTGCAACTTCCGATTTTCGACCGTCGGTGTGCCGCCAGGAGCTCCACCTTCCTCAGCCAGCCACTCCGCCACCCTCAACCCCCTTCCCCCGGCGCCGGCAAGCCCTTTCTTCCCCATTTCCGGTCGAAGCTCCATTTCTTCATAACTTCCGATTCCGGCCACCGTTTTCGACACTGCCGGTCTCTTTCTTCTCCTTGAGCTCCGGTGAGTGTGATTATAGCTTTGGTTTGAGCTAAAATGGTCTAGAATTGCTTAGTTTTCGATTTGAAAATTTCAGCCTATTAGGGTTTTCGATTTTTTTGAGCTTCGAATTGGATGATTCATGGAAACTTCCTTCACAAATGTTGTTCCTAGTAGCTTAATCTTCATGTATGAATTTTTGTAGAATTTTTGGATATTTTTTGGAATTTTGGGTATTTTTGAATATTTTAATATTATTTTCTAATTTTCGGAAACTAATTATTTAAATTATGAAATTTGAGTTTATGGTTGGATTAGGTGTTGAAATGAATTATAGGAATTTATTTGGAATTTTTATGAATTTCTAAGTATTTATTTTTAATTATTGAAGTTTAGGTGATTTTGGAAAATTAGGTTAATTGTGTTTTAAATTGAATTTAATTGGTTAATTGAGTTTAAATATTTATATTAATGATAAATGTTGAGAAAATTAATTTTGGATAATTGTATGATTTTTGGTGAATTTTTGAAGTAATTTAAGTATATTTATATATATAGGGGTATTTTGGTAATTTTACCCTAAATTGTCTAAAAATGTAATTTAATTGGTTTTAATATTTATTTAAGGTATAAAAATGATTTCTACAAAATATTTGGTATTTTTAACTAATTAAAACTATTTTTCGTAAATTATTTTCAATTATATATAATATACGGTTTTTCTAATAAAATGAGTTTTAATCGATTTTTACAGTGTTTCAAGGTTAATTATGTAATTTCTACGTATGAAATGTATTTCTGTGATTTAAGGATATTTTTGGTATATTTGAATATATTCTGTGTTTGTGGACCCCGGTCGGTGGACTGTAGTTTGGAGTCCGACAGTGGGATTTTGATTGTGTTGTGCTCGTTTTTTTGAAGTGTATTTCTTTGCAGGGTCGGCTCTACTCTTTTGAGTAGAGAGATGTCCGTTTTACAGGGGAGGTTCTGCCGGATTTTCGGTAGAATTCTCGTAAAACGTGATATCCAGTCGAACCCTAATTCTGTTTCTGTATATTAATACTCTAGATTGAATTCTAGGATTTCTGTTAGGGTTATTCTGATATCGGTTAATTATTTCTTATTTAGTTGCGCCGAGACCGAGGGTTAGTGGACCAGGCCCGTCGGACCTGTCTCGTGGAGCGCATTAGGTGAGTTACTATACTATATATATATACTAGGATGCATGATTTAGAAATGCATGTTTTATGTTGTTTAAATATGCATAAATAATTTGATTATTTCTTAAGTTTACATTAAGTATATTTTTGGTTTATTTTTGGTATATAATCAATTATATGCATGTTTTGTTAATAAAATATATTTAAAATGTTTTTAAATATATTTTTAATTTAATTTATGATTTGATTTGATTCATTTAACATATATATACTCAAAATATACCTGGTTTCCTTTTGGTATATTTTTGGTATATGTATGGATTATATTGTTATTTCATTTATATTCATGCATCATTTATTTTTGTGAATGAATGTTTTACATTATTATTGATGAAGGATATCAATAGAACGTGCTACCTAGTGGGCAGCACTAGGACCGAGTACGTACCGGTATGCCTATAGCTTTAGGCTATGTTACTAACTATTTGTGGATATTGGTTTGATATGATTATTGGTATGTGAGATGTGGTTTGTGGGTGTGATTGCTGGAGCTCGGTTGACCAAGTGTCTCGGGGCCAATCACACTGGCAGTCAGACTGCTGGAGCTCGGTTGACTTAGTGTCTCGGGGCCAGTCTACTGTCCATATGGATTAAGTGGATATATTTGGATTAAGTGAGCCTGTATGGCCAGAGTGTTGTTTAACACTATTTTTCTGAGGTTGTGATATTCTAGGGTTCTATGTGATCCTTCATAAAAGTGGATTTTCAGACAAAATATATAAAAATGATTTTTCTGCATCTGTATGAATTTGCCTGTATATATACATATTACACATATACTGTTGACTGTATGCATTATCACTTAGTGTGTATGTATATATATTATAGTAATTCACTCAGTGAGGTCTGACTCCCCTCCGTTGACTATTTTTCAGGAGAGTCAACTTCCTCAGACCTCAGTAGCAGGTCGATACGCCGGATTTCTTCCGCCCCGGCTTCTTTATGTAAATTGTCTACTTGAGTCTTATTTATTTTATCTAGACACTGCAGTAGTTGTGAATTAAAGTATTTGTTTTAAAGAGATGTATTATAGTAAAACTGGATTTGTATAAAGATTATACATTTATGAGATTATATATGTGATGTGATGAGTTTTGAATCAAATCCAATTGATATGGATGATATTGTAATATTTATGATTTTTATTTTCCGCTGCATATTATATTTTTATTGTTATTATTGCATATTTATTTTATTTTTAGGCTTGCTACGGGTTCCGGATTCGAAAGAATTCCCATTCCCTAGCGCCGGTCATGGCCCCTGTTTTGGGTCGTGACAGAGGTCCACAATTCACCAAAAATCAAATACTGCAATCAAATACATTAAAATTCAATACATACCATAAAACGCCCTTCAAATAACAAAATATAGCATATTAAGTATTAAAACACCAAAAGTAATTATTTTCCTAATAATCACTTTAAAACCCTAATTAATAATATAATATTATTAAAAATCCATTTTCTCGATAATTCCACAAATATTTATAAAAATTCATTTTATAGATTCAAATTACTTAATTAGTCCAAAAACATATTTAAAATTACTAAAAATCCATTTATTTACAAAAACAATATATTATATATTATTTGAAAATAATTTTTGAAAATTAGTATTAATTAGTTAAAATTAGTAAATAATTTTTAAAAATCATTTTTATGCCTCAAATAATCTTAAAACTAATTAAACTTAATATTTAACTAAATTATCACCAAATTACCCCTAATATTTAAAAATATACATAAAATACTAATAATACTAAAAACTTCAATAAAAATTATATAAATACACAAAAATTATTTTCTCAACATATTATTCATTAAAATCATTAAATACATTTAATTAACCAATAATTACTAACAAAATATATGTTTAACCTATATTTTCAAAATTGACATAAACTAAAAATAATTATAAAAATTACATAAAATTCAAAAAAATTATAAACTAAATTCTAAAATTAATATTAACCACCAATAACACTAAAAATCACAATTTCACAATTTATATAATTAATTTATGAAAATAATAAAATAATCAAAAATTTACAAAAATTACACAAAAATTCAGGAATGTAGATTGAGCTAAGGGGAACAACTTTTATAAAGGGATTTTTCATGAATCAAGCAAGAATTCTCAAAAAAAATTAAAAACCCTAAAATGGCCGAAATTGAAAACGAGCTAAAAACCTCACCAAATTGCGTTTCAGGTCGAAAGAAGCTTGGATTCCTCCTCGAAGTTCCAGGAGTCCAACAGTGTCGAAAACATCCAATTTGGTGGCCGGACGGAGGAGAACAGCGAAAAAATGATTTTCGGCCAGAAATGGGAGTTACTATCATTGCCAGCGCTGGGGAAAGAAGGGAAGGCAGCAGAGCTAGCTGAGGGAGAGGTGGTTAATGGTGAAAGGGCAGGAGGCACACTGACGGCTGGCGAACGAGATGGCAGACAGTGAGGGTGGTGAGGATCGGGGATAGAGAAAATAAATGGGGAGGGGTTTTTTTTATTTTTTTGTATATATATATATATATATATATATATATATATATATATACACACACACACACACACACACATAAAACTATATAATATAACTTAAATAAACTATATATTATAATATATATTATTGTATTGTACAATATTCACACAGTACACACCTATATATTCACATGCATATATATATATATATATATATACACACACACACACACACACACATATATATATATATATATATATATATATATATATATATATATATATATATATATATATATATATATATATATATATATTACACATAATAAAATAATAATATACACACATAATATTAATATTAAACCCTAATTATATATGTGCATATATATATATATATATAACTCATAAAATTAAATTCAATAATGTAATTTATTAAAATAATAATATTAAAATATTAATGCACTAAATTAAGCATTATTAAAATAATATTGCCCGAAATAATAAACGTTAATATGTACATTTATGTAGAAAATTTTAATTAAACGTAAAAATAATAATAATTGTTCACAAAACAATAAAATAATCAAATATAGTTTTAAAATTTATTAACACTACATATCCTATTCTAAAATAAAATAATTTAAAATCAAGGGTTATTATAGTCTTCCCTCCTTATAAGAATTTGTCCCTGAATTCCAAGAAAAGAATACACAAGAATCAAAGAGGAAAGAGATATGGGTAAGAAGCTCGCATCTCATCTTCAGTCTCACAGGTATGCTTTTCTACTATGTTGCTGCACCACAACACCTTGACCATTGGAATCTGCTTTGAACGCAACTGTCGCACTTGATAGTCTACGATCGCAACAGGTTCTTCCACGAACATCAGGTCTTCATTCACTTTAACACTATCGGGCTGCAACACATGTGAAGGGTCTGAAACATACTTCCTTAGCATCAAGATATGAAACACCGGATGCACTTGAGACATACTCGAAGGCAAAGCCAATCGATATGCAATAGTGCCAACTCTCTCCAAAATCTCAAACGGTCCTATATATCTCAACGCTAGCTTACCCTTCCTGCCAAATCTCGTAACACCTTTCATCGGAGACACCTTCAGAAAAATATAGTCTCCTACCTGGAGCTCCACATCTTTATATCTAGGATCCACACAGCTCTTCTGTCTGCTAACTGCGGTCTCTAATTTGCTCTTGATTACAGTAACCTTCTCTGCAGTATCCTGAACCATCTCAGGTCTAGTCAAAGCTCTCTCTCCAATCTCATCCTAACTCAGAGGGGATCTACACTTCCTTCTATACAAAACCTCGTATGGTGCCATTCCACTATTGCTATGGTAGCTGTTATTATAAGCAAACTTAACGAGTGGCAAATGATCATCCAAGCTATCTCTTAAATCCAAAACACACATTCTTAACATATCTTCCAATATCTGGATCGTCCTCTCAGGCTAACCATCTATCTAAGGATGAAAAGCAGTACTGAAATCCAACCTAGTGCCCATCACTTCCTGTAGCTTCTACCAAAAATGAGAGGTAAACACTGAACCTCTGTCTGACACAATAGACATAGGTACTCCATAAAGGCATACAATATGCTTCACATACAGCTTCGCCAATCTAGCTACAGAATAAGTGGCTTTCACAGGCAAGAAATGTGCAGACTTGGTTAACCTATCCACAATCACCCAAATAGAATCGTATCCATCATTGGAACGAGGTAAACCAACCATAAAATCCATAGCAATCCTTTTCCACTTCCACTCAGGAATAGGAAGAGGCTGAAGCTTCCCAGAAGGCTTCCGATGCTCAGCCTTCACTTGCTGACATGTCAAACACTTAGCAATATAATCAACTACATCCTTTTTTAGTCCATCCCACCAGTACAAGTCTCTGATATTGTGGTACATCTTAGCAACACCTGGATGTACGCTGTAAGCTGTAGAATGTGCTTCCTCAAGGATCTCTTCTCTCAAATTATCCACATCAGGAACACACAATGTACCATTGATCCACAAAACACCATCATCATCAAATGTGAAATCAGTGAACTTTCCTACTCGGACATTCTCTACAAGCTCTTCTAGAATAGGATCTTGGCTCTGAGCTACCTTAATCCTATCTCTCAGTACAGATCACAACTTAAACTGAGCTAGTAGTCCACCTGATCTACTCACTTTCATCATCAGACCTTAATCCACTAACTGATGCAACTCTTGGATCAATGGTCTCCTCTCCACAGTAATGTGAGCAAGACTACCTAAAGACTTCCTACTCAAGGCATATGCTACCACATTAGCCTTACCTAGGTGATATAAAATCTCATAGTCATAATCTTTCAACAGTTTCAACCATCTCCTTTGCCTCAGATTCATATCTCTCTGCTGAAAAATGTACTTAAGGCTCTTATGATTAGTAAAAATCTCATAAGTCAACTCATACAGATAATGTCTCCAGATCTTGAGAGCAAAGATCACTGCAGCCATCTCTAGGTCGAGAGTAGGATAATTCTGTTCATGCTTCTTCAACTGCCTCGAAGCATAATCTATCACCCTACCATTCTGCATCAACACATAACTTAGGCCAAATCTAGAGGCATCATAATATATTGTGAACTTTTCTTCTCCATTAGACAAAGCCAAAACTAGAGTTGTGGTCAACTTCTCTTTCAATAACTGAAAGTTGTTCTCACAAGCTTATGACTACTCAAACCTCACATTCTTCTGAGTCAGCAAGTCATAGGAGCTGCAATTCTGGAAAAATCCTGTACAAACCTCCTATAGTACCCAGCTAAACCCAGAAAACTCTGAGTCTCAATAATTGAAGTCAGTCTAGGCCACTCAGACACTGCCTCAATCTTCTGTGGATCCACCTATATACCCTCTTTAGACACCACGTGTCTAAGAAATGCAACACTCTCCATCCAGAAATCACATTTCAAGAATTTAGAATAAAGTTATTATTCTCTCAGTGTCTGTAGTACAATCCTCAAGTGATATACATATTCTTCCATACTCCTTGAATATACCAGTATATCATCAATGAAGACTACCATAAACTGATCCATAAATGGTCTAAATACCCTGTTCATCAGGCCCATAAAAGCTGCTGGTGCCTTAGTCAAGCCAAAAGATATCACCAGAAACTCATAATGGCCATATCGAGTGCAGAACGCCGTTTTAGGAACATCAGCTTTATTGATCCGTAACTGATGATAACCCGACCTCAAATCAATCTTGGAAAAGAACTGTGCACCTTGCAGCTGATCAAAAAAGTCATCTATCCTTAGGATAGGATACTTGTTCTTCACTGTCACCTTGTTCAACTGTCTATAGTCAATGCACAGTCTCAGGGTACCAACCTTCTTCCTCACAAACAGGACTGGTGCACCCCAAGGAGAAACACTAGGTCTAATAAAACCCTTATCTAGCAACTCTTATAACTTCTCCTTCAACTCTTTCAACTCTACAGGAGTCATTCTATAGGGTGGCATAGAAATAGGGGTAGTGCCTGAAACCATATATATACATAACTCAATCTCTCTGTGAGGTGGTAAACCTGGCAACTCCTTAGGAAAAATATAAGGAAACTCACAGGCAATGGAAAAATTTGTGAGTGACAACTTCTCTATTGAAGTATCCCTGACTAATACCAAATAACCCTGACAACCCTTCCTTAATAACTTCTTAGCCGTAATAGCAGAAATGAGATTATGAGTTGCTGAACTCTTATCACCCATAAACTTAAATTCTTCCTCATCAGGAATTCTAAAAGTCACCTCTTTACTTCGATAATCCACCACAGTATAATGCTAAGATAACCAATCCATACCTAAAATAACATCGAATTCTATCACATTCAACAAAATCAAATCAGCGAACAACTCTCTACCTCTGATAAGAACTGGACAACCAGAAAGAACAACATCGGTGTCCAAAGAGTCACTTAAAGGAGTAGCGACGGACAAAGGAAAAGCCATCCTCAAAGCTTGCCAATAAGACTTGAAAGCAAAAATAGGAGAAACGAACGAATGCGTGGCACCGGGATCAAATAGGACCTATGCATCCAGGTAACAGACAAAAATAATACCTGCCACGACTGCATTATATGCCTGAGCATCCTACTGAGTGAGATGGAAGACTTTAGCCTGACCTCAACCTCCTTGCTGGCTGGTAGAAGCCTGGCCAACACCTCTGGCACCTCCTCTGGTACCTCTACCACATCCCTACTGAGGAACAATCTAAGTAGAACTCTGGTGTTGGGTTGGAGGCAACTGGAAAGGAACAGGTGTTGCACTGGTAATTGACTATTGAGGGAATCATGGAATCTGCGGCTACTGATAATTAGAATATGGACATAATCTAACAAAATGTCCCATCTATCCGCATCTGAAACACGTCAGTAGTGTCATGTAACACGGTCCCTGATGGACTCTACCGTACGTCTGATAAACACTGGCAGCTGACCTAGAACTATGACCATTGTTGCTGCTTAAAGCACCTGACCAAAGTCTAAATGGTCTATGTTGACATCCACGGCCATGTCTACTCCTCCTATGTACCCTCTGCTACTGTCTCTGACTTTGTTGGGCTGGACCGCTATACTGACTACTAGAACCATTCTGAAAACTCGAGTATGGAGTAGTCTGAAATCCACCTGACTGAGCGCCCAATTAGTAATAATCGGGCATAGCTCCTTGCCTGACTAGCCTCAACTCAATCTCCTTGGCCAACTCTATCACTGACTCTAGAGTAAGGTTCGCTATAGGTATACCAATAAATGCAGAACCTAATCCAGTGACATAAGTGGTGACTATGAAGTACTGATCTTGCATCAGGTCCTCTGCATATTTGCCAAGTTGAAGGAACTCTCTGGTATAGTCCTCAATAGATTTGTCACCTCAAGTAATGCTAGTCAGTCGAAGTCTGTAGCTTATACGAAGTGGCTTTGGATAGAATCTCCTCATGAATCGCTCTCTGAACTGAGCCCATGTCATCGTTAATATGTATGGTTAAATCATCTAAATAAACTAGTCTAAGGCTAGTCCCTCTACTGATAGCTCAACTATTATGATCTACTGGTAATCAATGTGAGCAGTCTAAGTCCTCGTCTCAATCATATGTAGAAAATCTAGAGGGTCAGAAGTCCCATCGAACATGATCTTGCTAACTCTGGCATAAAACAGGGCTACCTCAAAGTCAGACATACCCTGCTGATAGGCAAGCTGAATAGACGGTGCAATAGGAGGTACTGGAATATCATTGAACTCAGGCTCTACAGGTTCCTCACCTTGTAGCTCTCTCTGCCTACGGCGACCTGCTACTCCTTGAGGTCTACCTCTGCCTCGACCTCTATGCCTAGCTGGCGGCTCATGAGGTAAAACCTCATCCTGAAAGGACTCACCATCCTCGGCCTCAATGATCGGTGGAGCGACATATGCTTGCCTTTTAATTCTAAAAAGACAAAAGAAGGATTCAGACAAGATAGACAACTAACGGTAGCACTGAAAACTAAATCAAGGAATACGTATCAAGACATACTCAAACCTAATAAGCTGTAGTAGTTTCAAAAGAAAATGCGACACTAAAAACTAGGGCTATAACTCTCATAACTTAGGCCCTGACACAAACTCCGCTCTGATACCAACTTTGTCACGACCCAAACTAGGGGCCATAACCGGCACTAGGGAACGAAAATTCTTTCGAATCCAAAACTCATAGCAAGCCTTAAAATAATAAAAACATACAATAAATAAAATAAATATACCATAATTAAAAATTTCAATTTAACATAATAAAATAATCTCTTTCTTATCATGAAATAATTTAATAAAATCTTCATATTAAACATCTGAATTAAAATCTCATACATCAAATAAATAAAACTCACTACTGATACATAATATAATTACTGAAGTTTTCTAGAGTACAGTAATAGATAATTATGTAGATAATTTACATAATAAAGCTAGGGCAGAAGAAATCCGGCGGATAGGCCTACTGCTGAGGTCTGAAGAAGAGGACTCTCCTGTAAAAACATCAACTGAGGGGAGTCAGACCTCACTGAGTGAATTATTATAATATATATACATGTATTTCTAAATGTCAAATGCAAAAATAATGTATATATAATAAGTATATATACATACACACAGATGCTAAAAATCACTTTATATTTAATACTGAAAAATATCAGTTTATGAAGGATCAAATAGAATCCTAAGTTATTGCAACCTCAAATATCAACAGGAAACACTCTAGCCATATTGGCTCACTTAATTCCAAGTAAATTCACTTAATCCAACTACACAGTAGACTGGCCCCCCGAGACACTAAGTTAACTGAGCTCCAGCAGTTTGACTATCAGTGTGATTAGCCCTGAGACACTTAGTCAACCGAGCTCTAGCAATCACACCATTAATCACATCACATCTCAATTAAATCAACCATATCATTATACCATAAATGATTCTCATTCAACCTTAAATCTATCGCACCGGTACGTACTCGGTCTTAGTGCTGTCTACTAGGAAGCACGTTCTATCGATATCCTTCATTTAAAATAAAACATACATTCAAAAATGAATAATATATACAATGGCATTCAAAATAATCAAGTAAACCATATATATACCAAAAATATACCTAAAATAAACTAAGTATATTTCAGGTATATATACGTAAAATAAATTCAATTTAATCATGAAATATACTCAAAATTAGCCAATAATATACTTAAATTGAATATAAATCACAAAGAAAACATGCATTTATTTTAAAATATACAAAAAATATACTAAAAATATATCTAAAATATACTTAAGCATTTAATAAAGCAATTATGCAAAACTTTACATTTAAAACATATAATTCTAAAACATGCAACCTAAAGCAATGTATATATATCATAATAACTTATAGGGATGCGCTCCTCGAGGCTGGTCTGACGAGCCTGGTCCGCCAGGCCTCGGTCTCGGCGTAACTAAATAATAAAAATGATCACAAATCAGAATATATATCTAACTTAGGTTTCTAAAGACTTGATCTAGAATTACTAAACACAAATAGACACAGAATCATAATTAGACCCGATGTCTCATTTTATGAGAATTCTACAAAAAATTTAGCAGAACCTCCTCTGTAAAATGGATATCTCTCTACTAAAAAGTAGAGCCAGTCCTGCAAGAAAAATAGACTTCGAGTATAAAAATCTTCATAACCCTCGGTTGGGATCCCGAACCACTAAAATTCCCCGACCGAGGTCCACAATTCACCAAAAATCAAATACTACAATAAAATACATTAAAATTCAATAAATACCATAAATGCCCTTCAAATAACAAAATATAGCATATTAAGTATTAAAACACCAAAAGTAATTATTTTTCTAATAATTACTTTAAAACCTAATTAATAATATAATATTATTAAAAATCCATTTTCTCGACAATTCCAAAAATATTTATAAAAATTTATTTTATAAATCCAAATTACTTAATTAGTCCAAAAACGTATTAAAAATGACTAAAAATCCATTTATTTACAAAAATAATATATTATATATTATTTGAAAATAATTTTTGAAAATTAGTATTAATTAGTTAAAATAGTAAATAATTTTTAAAAATCATTTTTATACCTGAAATAATCTTAAAACTAATTAAACTTAATATTTAACTAAAATTATCACTAAATTACCAAATTGCCCCTAATATTTAAAAATACACATAAAATACTAATAATACTAAAAAATTCAATAAAAATTATATAAATATACAAAAATTATTTTCTCAACATATTATTCATTAAAATCAACAAATACATTTAATTAACCAACAATTACTAACAAAATATATGTTTAACCTATATTTTCAAAATTGACATAAACTAAAAATAATTATAAAAATTACACAAAATTCAAAAAAATTATGAAATAAATTTTAAAATTAATATTAACCACCAATAATACTAAAATCGCAATTTCATAATTTATATAATTAATTTACAAAAATAATAAAATAATCAAAAATTCACAAAAATCAAAATAATTCCCAAAAATTACACAAAAATTTAGGAATGTAGATTGAACTAAGGGGAATAACTTTTATAAAGGGATTTTTCATGAATCAAGCAAGAATTCTCAAAAAAATAAAAAATCCTAAAATGGCCGAAATTGAAAATGAGTTGAAAACCTTACCAAATTGCATTTTCAGGCCAAAAGAAGCTTGGATTCCTCCTCCTAGAAGTTCCAGGAGCCCAACGGCACCAGAAACATCCAATTTAGTGGCCTAAAGAAGGAGAACGACGAGAAAATGATTTTCGGCCAGAAATGGGAGGTGCTGTTGCTGCCGCGCTAGGGAAAAAAGGGAAGGCGGCGGAGTTGGCTGAGGGAGCGGTGGTCGACAGTGGAAGGGCAGGAGGCACACTGACAACCGACGAACGGGATGGTAGACGGTGAGGGTGCTAAGGATCGAGGAGAGAGAAAATAAATGGGGAGGGGTTTTTTATTTTTTTGTATATATATATAACTCATAAAATAAAAGTCAATAATGTAATTTATTAAAATAATAATATTAAAATATTAATGCACTAAATTAAGCATTATTAAAATAATATTGCCCGAAATAATAAACGTTAATATTTACATTTACGTAGAAAATTTTAATTAAACATAAAAATAATAATAATTGTTTACTAAATAATAAAATAATAAAATATAGTTTTAAAATTTATTAACACTGCATATCCTATTCTAAAATAAAATAATTTAAAATCAAGAAGGCTGAAGTTTTCCAAAAGGCTTCTGATGTTCTGCTCTCATTTGTTGACAAGTCAAACACTTGAAAATGAATTCAACTATATCTTTCTTCATTCTATCCCACCCTTAACTTTATAGTACATCTTGGTAGAACCAGGATATATACTATAAGTTGCATAATGAGCTTCTTCTAAAATCTCTTCTCTCAAATTGTCCATATCATAAACACACAATCTTTCATTAATCCATAAAACACCTTCATCATCAAAATTAAAATCAGTACACTTTTCTTTACGAACTTTCTCCACAAGCTCTACCAAATCAGGATCTTGGCTTTGAGTTATTTTAATCCTATCCCTCAATATTGATCTAACTCTGAACTAAGCTAACAATCCTTCTGACCTGGTTATTTTCATTATCGATCCTTGGTCCACTAACTTGTGTATCCCTTAGATCAAAGGTCTCCTCTTAATACTAATATGAGCAAGACTACCCAAGGACTTCCTACTCAAGACATTTGCTACCGCATTAGCCTTACTTAGATGGTATAAAATGTCCCAATCATAATCTTTCAGAAGTTCCAGCCATCGTCTTTGTTTGAGATTTAGATCTCTCTGTAGAAAGATATACTTCAGACTCTTGTGATCAGTGTAAATTTTGGCATGTCACTCTATATAGATAATGCCTCCAAATCTTGAGAGCAAAGATAACAACAACCATCTCTAGGTCATGAGTAGGATAGTTCTGCTTATGCTTCTTTAATTGTCTGGAAGCATAAGCCACTACCCTACCATTCTACATCAACACAAACCCTAGACCAACTTTAGAAGCATCACAGTACACAATGAACTTATCTTCTAAGTTAGGCAAAGTCAACATTGGAGCTATAATCAGTAATAATAATAATAATATTAATATTAATAATAATAATAATAAACTCTTCCCAAATATATATTATATATATATATATATATATATATATATTACTAAAATACTCATTTAACAATAATTTTATAAAAATAATATTTAACACTTTAAAATCCATATTTGATTTAATAATTAAAAATACGGGTCATAACAATCCACAAATTGCATGGTATCAAAAACCCATTGAACTCTAATTTATCTAGTTTGACTGAAGTAGAATCACATGAGTGGTAAAAGTCTCTCAGTAACTAATTTAATGCGACTATACAATAGGACTCAAGTCCAAATTTTTGTTTAAGTGAGAACAGCTTTCTGCTAATCGAGTTAACTGCATACAAAATTTTATTAGTTGTACAAATTTTATACCCATTATTATAACTATTTTTTTTTTTTTGCAAAAGAAATAACATTTAGTGTTCAGTAGTCATAATTTTTTTTCGTTATTTTGAAGTTCAAACTAAGTGGATCTTATAATAAAACTCTCTAACATCTATTTTTTGCATATATAAAATTAAAATTCAAAAATTTTACCTTAGAGAATTTAAATGGGCCGAATGCTCTTCACCCATGAACTTTACTCTTTTGGTCTATTACACCCATTAACTTTTAAATTTGTCTATTGCACATCTCAACTCTTATTTTAATTTTTATTTTTGCCTATATTTGTCATGACCCAAAACAGGGGCCATGACCAGCGCTAGGGAACGGGAATTCTTTCGAATCCGGAACCGTAGCAAGCCTAAAAATAAAATAAATCATGCAATAATAACAATAACCATTAATAATATATGCAGCGGAAAATAAAAATCTTAAATATCATACTAACATTTTCATCACTGGATTTAAATCAAATCTCATCTCATATATATAAATTTTTCAGTACAAATCCAGTTTCAATATAATACATCTCTTTAAATAAAATACATGAAATCCAATACTTTAATTCATAACTACTGCAGTATCTAGATAAAATAAATAAGACTCAAGTAAAATAGTTTACACAAAGAAGCCGGGGCGAAAGAAATCCGGCGTATCGACCTGCTACTGAGGTCTGAAGAAGTTGACTCTCCTGAAAAATAGTCAACGGAGGGGAGTCAGACCTCACTGAGTGAATTACTATAATATATATACATACACACTAAGTGATAATGCATACAATCAACAGTATATATATAATATGTATATATACAGACAATTACACACAGATGCAATAAAAATCATTTTTATATATTTTATTGAAAATCATCTTTTATGAAGGATTACATAGAACCCTAGAATATCACAACCTCAGAAAATAGTGTTAAACAACACTCTAGCCATACAGGCTCACTTATTCCAAATATATCCACTTAATCCATTTGGACAGTAGACTGGCCCCGAGACACTAAGTCAACCGAGCTCCAGCAGTCTGACTGCCAGTGTGATTGGCCCCGAGACACTTGTCAACCGAGCTCCAGCAATCACACCTCCAAACCATATCTCACACATCCAATAATCATAATCAATCAATATCCACAAATAAGTTAGTATTATAGCCTAAATACTATAGGCGTATCGGTACGTACTCGGTCCTAGTGCTGCTCACTAGGTAGCACGTTCTATCGATATCCTTCATCATTAAATATAAAACATTCATTCACAAAAATAAATGATGCATGAATGTAAATGAAATAATAATATAATCCATATATGTACCAGAAATATACCAAAAGTAAACAGGTATATTTCGAGTATATATACGTCAAATAAATCCAATCAAATTATAAAATTAAACTAAAAATATATTTAAAAACATTTTAGATATATTTTATTAACAAAACATGTATATAATTTATTATATACCAAAAATAAACCAAAAATATACTTAATATATGTAATATCCCGTGTTTTTAAAAAAATATATTTACACCGTACCGGGATATGCAGTGTCAATAATTTCTGTATTTTATATGATATTTTTATGAGTTGATATGTATTTAAACCTATTTTAAATACTGTGTATTATTTTCAATGTTTTACGTAAAATTTTCCCAGGATTTGCATTTTTGGGGAAATTTTCACGTAAACAATGTATTATTAATTATTTTAAATATTTTACGGACTTGCATTAACTCATACATATTTTTAAATTATTAAATAAAGCCCTGTGTGTGTATATTTATTTAATTAGGGTTTAATATATATAACCCTAATATTTTATTATTTATTTATTTATTTATTTATTGTTATTTAATTATTTTATTTATTATTAAATTATTTTATTATTATTTTATTAATATTTAATTATTTATTTTCTTTCTTTTTCTTTTTTTTTTTTTTTTTTTCTTTTTTTCTTTTCTTTTTCTTTTTCTTTTCTTTTTCTTTCTTTTTCTTTTCTTTTCTTTCTTCTTTCTTTTTCTTCTTCTTCTTCCCTTCTCTCCCCGCGCGCCCGACCACCCACCTCATTCCTCACCGCTGCAACTTCCGATTTTCGATCGTCCGGTGTGCCGCCAGGAGCTCCACCTTCCTCAGCCAGCCACTCCACCGCCCCCAGCTCCCTTCCCCGGCGCCGGCAAGCCCCTTCTCCCTCCATTTCCAGCCGAAGCTCCATTTCTTCATACCTTGCGATTCCGGCCACCGTTTTTGGACACCGCCGATCTCTTTCTTCTCCTTGAGCTCCGGTGAGTGTGATTCTAGCTTTGGTTTGAGCTAAAATGGTTTAGATTTGCTTAGGTTTCGATTTTTCCAATTCGGTCACATTACGGTTTTTGATTTTTTTGAGCTTCGAATTGGATGATTCATGGAAACTCCCTTCACAAATGTTGTTCCTAGTAGCTTAATATTCATGTATGAATTTTTGTAGAATTTTTGGGAGATTTTTTGGATTTTTGGGTATTTTTGAATATTTTAATATTATTTTCTACTTTTCGGAAATTAATTATTTAAATTATGAAATTGGAGTTTATGGTTGAATTAGGTGTTGAAATGAATTATAGGAATTTATTTGGAATTTTTATGAATTTCTAAGTACTTATTTTGAATTATTGAAGTTTATGGAATTTTGGAAAAATTAGGTTAAATGTGTTTTTATTTGAATTTAATTGGTTAATTGAGTTTAAATATTGATATTATTGATAAATATGTTGAGAAAATTAATTTTGGATAATTGTATGATTTTTGGTGAATTTTGAAGTAAATTAAGTATATTTATATATATAGGGGTATTTTGGTAATTTTACCCTAAATTGTCAAAAAATGTAATTTAATTGGTTTTATTAGTTATTTAAGGTATAAAAATGATTTCTAAAAAATATTTGGTATTTTTAACTAATTAAAACTATTTTTCGTGAATTATTTTCAATTATAAATATAATATACGATTTTCTAATAAAATGAGTTTTATCGGTTTTTTACAGTGTTTTAAAGGTTAATTATGTAATTTCTACTTATAAAATGTATTTATGTAATTTAAGGATATTTTTGGGTATATCTGGAATTATTCTGTGTTTGTGGATCCCGGTCGACAGATTGTAGTCTGGAGTCCGACCGAGGGGTTGTGAATGAGATGTGGTGTTTATTTTCGAAGTGTATTTCTTTGCAGGGTCGGCTCTACTCTTTTGAGTAGAGAGATGTCCGTTTTACAGGGGAGGTTCTGCCGGATTTTCAATAGGATTCTCGTAAAACGTGATATCCAGTCGAACCCTAATTCTGTTTTCGTACTTAAATACTCTAGATTGAATTCTAGGATTTCTGTTAGGTTTATTCTGATGTCGATTATTTATTGCTTGTTTAGTTGCACCGAGACCGAGGGCTAGTGGACCAGGCCCGTCGGACCTGTCTCGTGGAGCGCACTAGGTGAGTTACTATATTATATATATATGCTTAGGATGCATGATTTAGAAATGCATGTTTTATGTTGATTAATATGCATAAATAATTTGATTATTTCTTAAGTTTATATTAAGTATATTTTTGGTTTATTTTTGGTATATAATAAACTATATACATGTTTTATTAATAAAATATATTTAAAATGTTTTTAAATATATTTTTAATTTAATTTATGATTTGATTAGATTTATTTGACATATATATACTCGAAATTATACCTGGTTTATGTTTGGTATATTTCCGGTATATATATGGTTTATATTGTTGTTTTATTTAAAATTCATGCATCATTAATTGTGAATGAATGTTTTATATTATTAATGAAGGATATCAATAGAACGTGCTACCTAGTGGGCAGCACTAGGGACCAAGTACGTACCGGACGCCTATAGTATTTAGGCTATTTTACTAACTATTTGTGGATATTGATTTGATATGATTATCGATATGTGAGATGTGGTTTGTGGGTGTGATTGCTGGAGCTCGGTTGACCAAGTGTCTCGGGGCCAATCACACTGGCAGTTAGACTGCTGGAGCTCGGTTGACTTAGTGTCTCGGGGCCAGTCTACTGTCCAAATGGATTAAGTGGATATATTTGGTATAAGTGAGCCTGTATGGCCAGAGTGTTGTCTAACACTATTTTCTGAGGTTGCGATATTCTAGGGTTCTATGTGATCCTTCATAAAAGATGATTTTCAATAAAACATATAAAAATGATTTTCTGCATTTGTGTGTATTTGCCTGTATATATATTAGATATATATATATTGTTGATTGTGTGCATTATCATTTAGTGTGTATGTATATATATTATAGTAATTCACTCAGTGAGGTCTGACTCCCCTCCGTTGACTATTTTTCAGGAGAGTCAACTTCCTCAGACCTCAGTAGCAGGTCGATACGCCGGATTTCTTCCGCCCCGGCTTCTTTATGTAAACTGCATACTTGAGTCTTATTTATTTTATCTAGACACTGTAGTAGTTGTGAATTACAGTGTTGGATTTCATGTACTTTATTTTAAAGAGATGTATTATGTTGAAACTGGATTTGTATTAAAGATTATATATATGTGATGTGATGAGTTTGAATTAAATCCAGTTGATATGGATAATATTATGATATTATGATTTTTATTTTCCGCTGCATATTATACTGTTACTGTTATTATGGCATGCTTTATTTTATTTTTAGGCTTGCTACGGGTTCCGGATTCGAAAGAATTCCCGTTCCCTAGCGCCGGTCATGGCCCCTGTTTTGGGTCGTGACAATATAAACTTAAGAAATAATCAAATTATTTATGCATATTTAATCAACATAAAACATGCATTTCTAAATCATGCATCCTAAGCATATATATATAGTATAGTAACTCACCTAATGCGCTCCACGAGACAGGTCCGACGGGCCTGGTCCACTAGCCCTCGGTCTCGACGCAACTAAACAAACAATAAATAATAGACATCAGAATAAACCCTAATAAAAATCCTAGAATTCGATCTAGAGTATTTAACACATAATCAGAAATTAGGGTTCGACTGGACATCACGTTTTACGAGAATTCTATCGAAAATCTGACAGAACCTCCCCTGTAAAACGGACATCTCTCTACTCAAAAGAGTAGAGCCGACCCTACAAGGAAATACACTTCGAAAATAAACACCACATCTCATTCACAACCCCTCGGTCAGACTCCAGACTACAATCTACCGACCGGGGTCCACAAACACAGAATAATTTCAGATATACCAAAAATATCCTTAAAACCTAAAAATACATTTTATAGGTAGAAATTACATAATTAACCTTAAAACACTGTAAAATCGATAAAAATTCACTTTATTAGTAAAACCGTATATTATATATATAATTGAAATAATTCATGAAAAATAGTTTTAATTAGTTAAAAATACTAATTAATTTTTAGAAATCATTTTTATACCTTAAATAACTATTAAAACCAATTAAATTACATTTTTAGACAATTTAGGGTAAAATTACCAAAATAACCCTATATATATAAATATACTTAAATTACTTCAAAAATTCACCAAAAATTATACAGTTATCCAAAATTAATTTTATCAACATATTTATCAATAATATTAATAATTAAACTCAATTAACCAATTAAATTCAATTAAAAACACATTTAACCTAATTTTTCAAATTAACATAAACTTCAATAATTCAAAATAAATACTTAGAAATTCATAAAAATTCCAAATAAATTCCTATAATTCATTTCAACACCTAATTTAACCATAAACTCCAATTTCATAATTTAAATAATTAATTTCCGAAAATTAGAAAATAATATTAAAATATTCAAAAATACCCAAAAATCCAAAAAATCTCCAAAAATTCCACAAAAATTCATACATGTATATTGAGCTACTAGGATCAACATTTGTGAAGGGATTTTTCATGAATCAATCAATTCGAAGCTCAAAAAAAATCAAAAACCCTAATGTGGCCGAATTCAAAAAATTAAAACCTAAGCAAATCTAAACTATTTTAGCTCAAACCAAAGCTAGAATCACACTCACCAAAGCTCAAGGAGAATAAAGAGATCGGCGGTGTCGAAAACGGTGGCCGGAAATGGGAGAAACGGCAAAGGGACGATTTTCGGCCAAAAGAGGAAAATGGGGCTGCCGGCATCGGGGAAAGGAGCTGCTGGCGGCGGGGGACGGCTGGGAATGGCGGTGGCAAGCCGGGAGGCACACCGACGTAGGTGACCGGAGTTGCAGACGGTGAGGGGGAAGGGTGGGTGGTGGTCGGGCGCGGGAGGGAAAAGAAAGAAGAAGAAGAAGAAGAAAAAGAAAAAGAAAGAAAAAGAAAAAGAAAAGAAAAAGAAAAAAAAAAAAAAGAAAAAGAAAATAAAATAATTAAATAATAATAAAATAATTTTAATAATTTAATAATAAATAAAATAATTAAATAACAATAAATAAATAAATAAATAATAAAATATTAGGGTAATATATTAAACCCTAATTAAATAAATATTTACACACATAGGCTTTATTTAGTGTTTTAAAAATACGTATGAGTTCATGCAAGTCCGAAAATACATTTAAAATAATTAATAATACATTGTTTACGTGAAAATTTCCCCGAAAATGCAAGTCCCTGGGAAAATTTTTACATAAAACACTGTAAATAAGACACAGTAATTAAAATAGATTTTAAATACATATCAACTCATGAAAATATCGTAATATATATTCAAAAATTATTGACACTGCATATCCCGGTACAGTTGTAAAAATATTTTAAAAACACGGGATATTACAATATTATCCATGATTTAACATTTCAATTTGC